>PVJC01043762.1:0-14399 GCA_004026665.1 Murina feae
AAATTAACCCAGCCAAGATGGAGGCCAACAGCCATGGAGCTAGAGGAAACCAGAGAGGCTTCCGTTGCAACTGCCTGCCTAGGCTGGCTGAGCCTCTGCTCACAGCCACGCCCACCAGCCAATCAGAGCGGCTGTATGCAAATTAACCCAGCCAAGATGGAGGCTGGCAGGGCGGCTCTGCACTGGGAGCCTCTACGGCTGGCTGGCATAGCTGTGCCAGGTGTGTCAGCTCAGTGGGAGGGGGGGTCTGGCCTGGGGCCTCCTTGGGGCATCCAGGAGCAGCTGTCCTGGGTCTGCTACCTAGCTCCGCCCCCGGGAGCCTCCAAGGGGTATCCAGGAGCGCCTGTCCCGGGTCCACTGCCTGGCTCCACCCCCTGGGGGCCTCCCCGGGGCATGCAGGAGCACGGGGCCTCTGCAGGGTGTGCAGGAGCAGCCGTCCTGGGTCTGCTGCCTGGCTTTGCCCTCCGGGGGCCTCTGCAGGACATCCAGGAACGCCTGTCCTGGGTCCACTACCTTCATCCGCCCCCCAGGGGCCTCCACAGGGCATGCGGGAGCATCTGCTGCACAGTGTGGAGAATCCAAAGCCAGTTCACTGCCCAGATCCACCCCGGGTGTGTTTGCTCAGCAGCAGGGCCCCACCGAGGGATTCTGCACCAGCGTCCGCCCCTGGCTTGCCACCCAACTCTGCGCCAGGTGTGTCCCCTCAGTGGTGTGGGCCCACCAGGCGTGTGCAATCGTGGGCCCTCCGATGGAAAACGTCCAGGCCTGCACTCACCAGCCTTCCCACCCCCCAGTGCACGAACCCTGAAGGGGCTGTGGGCAGCCTGAAAATGGCTCTCAGCCTCTCACCCAGGCTGGCCAGGCATGCCAGCAGGTGGACATTCCCCCCGAGGGCATCCCCGCCCCCCAGACTGCAAGAGGGCACAGGCCGGGCTGAGGGACCCCCACCCCCCGAGTGCACAAATTTTTGTGCACCAGGCCCCTAGTTCTTTAATAATAAAACAATTAAACATTTGATGAGATGTTTAAATGAGATCTGGATATTGTAATAGTGGTGTAGTATACTGCCTGCAGCATGGTATAAACTCCTTGTCCATTCTCATTGGTGTATAATCTTGGTGTCTCTGATTGGTATAACATCCTGATGCATGTCCATCACTTCTTTTCAAATTCCTTCAGCCTTTATTTTTATTTCTGCATTTTCCAATATATCCTTTCAAAGTGCATGCAACTACAATTAAAGAAAGGCATGCCCAGGCAAAAGCAGCACAATTCAGGAAAAAAGACAATGGATTTGCAGTTGGAGTTAATGGATTCTTATACTGGCTCTACCAATTACTGAATGAGTGGCCTTGGACACATTACTTTTTTGAGCCTTAACTTCTTCATCAAAAACAAGGGGCCGAGAAATGAGACAATATATATGAAGGTATTTGATAGAGTCCGGGCATTTAATTGTATGCAAAATGAATGACAGGAGAGGAAAGAAGAAAACAAAGCAAGTCTTTGTCACTAGGGGGCAGAATACTGATTTTCTTGGAGTGACAGAGGTGGTAGAGGTGTGACATAAAGGTTCACTATAGCTTCATGAGCAGATGGGGACAGTTCTTATGAGAAAAGCTATGGATACTTATTTTTTTTAAAAAAAGAATTTTCCAATTTATGCACAGCATTTTACCTGTATTTTCACATGGTTCATAGGACCCCATTTATAGTTTGGGATCTCAATTTAAGAAATGACAACTTGGGACTAGAAAGCGTATCTAAATTCTCATGCTTTGAAACGTAACACAGCGCTTCAGTGCTACATTTGAGGGCCATTTTAAATGGTGAAATCACCAACAGAAAGCACAAAAATGTGGGGAAAAGTGCCACTAATAGGTCATAAAAAGGACACTTGTTTACAGCACAAGAACTAAAAATAAGAAGGCAGAGTACCACCTTGTTCACACCGGGGCATGTGCAATGAGCATCTCAAATTTTCAACACCTTGTGCATGTCTGTGAAAACCATGAAAGCACCCCATACATTGGTTTGGGGGCTTACAAATCAATTTTAGCAAGTAGGTGAATTTGCAAATATAGACTGCAATCAATGAGGACCAACTGTAGGACCGTAGTTGGCTTGCTGGGAAATTGATGAGGATTTCTAGAATACTGATGGATACCCAAGGGTTTTCTAACTCCTGCTCAGTGCTCCTTAGTGGTTTAAATTCTGTGTTTATTCTAAACTTTGTCCCCAACATGCTGTGCTATAAGGCTTTTCTCTAAATTTACTCTACTGCTACTGAGTGGGAAAAAGGAAAGACTGAGAAAAGCCAGACACAGAAGCAGAGAAACTTTCCATCCAGGAGTTTTGCTCAGGCTGGCAGCCTGCTTGTGTTTCCTGTAGACCTTTACATTTTGGAACCCAATCCTAGCCACTGTGCAGGGATAATTGGTGACTCCTTTCCAGTGTAATTAATCCCTCGTCCCACCTCACCTCCAACTCCCAAATTCCCCTCCCCCATGAATATGGTCCAAGATCATTAACGATGTTTCTTTCCTGCCTTGTGATTTGTCCCAAAGAGCATAATGCCTCTAACTGAGGGATTTTAATGAAAGAACAATTTTATGTTGTCTTTAACCAGAATTTTTTCCTTCCTGGGCAAGAAGATTCCAAAATTTTAATGAAATTGGTTAGAAAATGGAATTTTTATAAAAAGCAGTTTGAGAAAGGCAGTTAGGGAAAATAGGACTCAGCAATGCAGGTTGGCCATCCTGAAGGACGTCTTTGAGTGGAATGACTGTGGCTCATCCCTGGACTAGGGAGGGGAAGAAATTAAGGCGCTAGACTCAGCTCTCTATGCACCCCTGTGTGACCTTGGGCAAGTGCCTCCCTCTCTGTGCTTCCATTTCTCAAATGGGAAATGAAAGGTTGGATACCTTATAGGGCAACTCAGCCTTAGCATTCTGGAACCCTAGAAAGATAAACTAAAATCTTATAGTACTCTTTATCTATATCCAGTAGTTTATCAGAAAAGTATATTGAAGTATGTTTTGATGCCTAGTTGGTTTCTAAGAAAATCTTTCTGAGACTAAAATTTTGTTTTTTTAGAATTTTTAGAATTTTAGAATTTTTAGAGATTTTTGAGTCACCATTCATGTGCATTGAACGTCTATACTTACTGGCAAGTAAAGTCTACATTTCTTAGCGCAGATGATCCAACTCTTGTATGATCTAACTCTTGCCTACCAATTTAGACTCACTCCTCCTCACCCACCCCCTAACCTTTATCATCATCCACCCTATGTCAAACCACGAAGAATTTCTTCAGTGCCTCTCCATGGTCTCTCTTTGGGAAACCCATTCTCTCATTAGTTCTTTAGGAAATGCTCATTTGTTCAATTTTTAAAAATCTTCTATCTCATCTGTTCTGTGAAGTCTTTCAAGAATTTTACCAGGTCTACTGACTTCCCCTACCTCATATCAGTAGAGAGTTCTAGCAAAGGCCTAGTAACTCTGATAAACTTAATTTTATACCATCTTCCTCACTAAACTGTGAACTTCTGACACACATATGTGTCTTCTTCCCTAACACCTAGAAAAGTGTTTGACACCTCATAGTTACTCAGGAATGTTTGATGGATGAAGAATAAATGAATGAATCCACAATAAGGAACATTATTATGTGTGAAAAACTGAAGCATGATTACTTCATTACTTATCCAAATTAAGGTGTCAACTTCAACTTAGCACTAGCCATGGGCACCTGAAAAACGGGGCCTAGAATTGCCAAATCTTCCAATTTTTCAAGAAAAGAAATGAAAATCTAATCTTTAATGAAAAAATTCACAATTTTTAACATTGACAAGCCATTTAAATTCTGGTCTGGTAAATATCACATAGGCTTCTAGGTGTGCAACCTTTTGGGAAAATAAAATACACATTCCTTTGCATAAAACTCATGCTTTTCCAAACTGGAACCTGCCTGCCTATATTCTCACATTTATTTTTACCAACTCTCAATAATCATTGTCAATTCCTATCATTCCTTAATAATATTTCATGCTTATACTCTGAAAGGCTATTGCATCTACTTTGACTTTTATGGGCTTTTCTATCATTCTTTAATTGAAGAAATTATCTCGTATTTCAACATCAGGTTCACATATTTTATCTTTTTCCTATGAACACTTTATAGGGAGAGAGAGACTCTGCTCTAGGATCTCATGAAATTCAAGGTAGATTCCAATTATTGTTCTTGCCATTATGTGTTACAGCCATTTGTCTATAAGCTATTCTAGAGCATTCATTCATTTGTTTCTTTGTTTACTTACTTGCTTATTTATTTTTAAATGTATTAAATTCCTCCAATGTGCCAGATACTGTGTTATTGTTAAGGACTCAAATGTGAAGTCAACATTATCCCAGTCCCCAAGGAGCTCACAACCTAGTAAAAAAAGGTACTATATTATATTTCTCTCTGAATTGCCAGCACCTTGCAATAAGTAGTAGGGACTCAATAAATTTCATTAAATGATTCAAGTATACAATGCTAATTTTCTTAGTATTTATGATGAACAATGCATTCTTGGGTGAAGCAAAATATGTACTATGATCTCTTGCACATAGTAGGTACTATATAAGTATTTGGAAACATAAATGAAGCATGAAGCCATCTGGAGTTTTAATGATCAGCTTAAATATCTGCTTAAATGATCTGATTATAAATAGAGTATCTATCTATGTGTATATGTTTATAAATATAATGGAAAATAATGATTGAATTTGAAATCCTTCATAGAAAGTAGAGTATAGATGGTATAGAAGTTTAACACAGTGAAATGTAGTCATGGGATGAGGTAGGTAAGAAAGACTTCAGTAGGGAGGTAGATTTTAAGTTATGGGTTAAAGGACTTCCTATGAGCCATACATGATACATGGTTATCTCATGTCCTTTCAATAGCCAGGATGTAAGCTCATGAGGACAGGGACCTTTTCTCTTTGATCATCAATGTTCCCCACACTGAGCACTTTATTTTGTACATAGTAGACATGCACACAGATTTGTTAATGAAAGAATGAATGATCCTATAAAATAGATACCATTGTTCCCCGTTTACAAATAGGGAAACCAAAGCTTAGAGTTGGACAGTGGTTTGCCCAATGCCCAGACCAGAGTGTGGTCCCTGGACCATACCATCAACATCCTTGGGAACTTGTTAAGAAGAAAAATTCTGCATACCTGCATATCAGCAATCCAGGTGGTTCTATTCAAGTTTGAGACTTACCTATCCAGAGTCATAAGTGTCAGAGCAAGATCTGTTAGGCTTAAAATTCTAAACTATTGTCTGTCTACAACCAAAGAATCATTTAAAGTTTGTTTTGCAAAACATTTTCTGCCTGATGTTAGTAAACATCAGTTGACAAAATTAAAATTTCCTATTCAAGGTTAACCAAGGTTAAACGGGATTCTTTACTATAGAGTTTCTATGACTCTAAAATTCATTATATCATGTACCCCTAAAAAGGAAATATAATGTTCTCGTCTTATGTGAGATAGTAGAGCATAGTAATGAGTGTGAGCATTGGTGTTTGATCACTGTATTCCAATTCTTTATCACTGATTATTTTGTAACTTTGGACAAGTCTGCTAATAGCTCTGTCTCAGTTTCCTAATCTGTAAGTGGATAATAACAATTCCTACTTCCTGGAGTTTTTGTGGAGATTAAATAAGATAGTACAAGTAAAACAATTACTGTAATCTCTGATATATAGTTACCTTTCAATAGACATTATAATTATTCATAATATTATCATTTTTAGACTCTACTGCAGATTGGCCCACTCAACACCCACGTCAAGCCCTTTCTAGGATGTTTTCCTACATTGGCTAGAAATCTAAAAACTGCATTTGATAGACATCCTTGAGCTAAGGTGTAGTATTTGAACTCATTAAATAAGTTTTAGAAGGAAAAAGAAGCAATGAAAGGAAGCAGCCCAATAGGGTGATTGAATCTTCTGGAAGGCAAAGTAGAGAGGTATTTGCTTCTTGTGGGAAATTGAAACAGAAGCTTAGCATCAGCCTTAGCATTCTGAGTGCCCTTTGGCAGGTGGCAGCAGTGTGGCAATGGGGATTCTACTGGAGTCCCGCTACTCAGAGCGTGGTTCACCCACCAACACTGGCACCATCAGAGAGCTTGTTAGAAAAACAGAAGGTCAGGTCACCTCCTAGGCCTCTGGAATCAAAGTCTGTGTTAACTGGCCCCCAGCAGATTCATGTGCATGTGAAAATGTGAGAGACACTCCCCAGAGTCCCATGGGCCATACGTAGAATGGGGCTAGACATCCTCACTGGCCACATTGCAGCCTTTAGTATTCAGTATGTAACACCATTTCTGTAAAACTCCTTCTACTTGTATTAGCCAGTATGGATTCTGTTATCTGCAACAAAAAGTCTGACTGTATAATCACAGAAGCCTTTCTGGGGGCTTTCTCATGTGACACTTCTGAAAGCGCTTTTGTAAAACAACAGGGAGTAGAAGACCGTTTGAGTAACATGGGACATGATTTTAGGTGGAAGTACACTTTCATTCTCTTGAATCTGTTGCTCATAAAGGCAAAAGGAGCTTTGCATTAGCAAGTGTAAAAATTCTTCACTGATGGAACTGCACTGTGTTGAAAACAATCTGGAAATTTTTAGTGCAGGCACTAATTTGTTTCTATGCATTCTGCATAAACATTTATTTCTCCATTCAGAAACCTTATTTCATATGTGCACATTGTCATGGATAGTTAGAAGAATAAGATGCTGAGGGCATGTGTTAGAACCTGACCTAAACCAATTGGGTTGAACTCACATCTTGGATTCTTTTTGATAGAAAATAGGTTCAAAAGTTTGGTATGAGACCTTTAGCTGTTCCCTCATAATCTTGCTACTGGTTTATTCTCAAAGCTAATCTTAGACCAAATTCATATATATATATATCACTATCAAGCTGACACCAAAGAGTTCATAGACACATTTTCTAAAGCTGATGAAGTTTCAGCTCTTTGTCTGAATTTTGAACAAGGTAAATGTAGCAACTCCCAAGATGCAGGGTTCTATGACCCTTAAAGTAAACACCAGCCATCTAGGGCAAAAAAATGGAGACACAGTGTGTATAGTCCCTGCTGGGTTTTATATCCTACTAGGGGACCGGTGCACAAAAATTTGTGCACTCGGGGTTGAGGGAGTCCCTCAGCCTGGCCTGTGCCCTCTGACAGTCTGGGACCCCTCAGTGGATGTCCTATGATGGCCCCAGTCTGCCAGGCGCCTTGTGTGTGTGTGTGTGTGTGTGTGTGTGTGTGTGTGTGTGTGTGTCGCCACTGGGGACCTGCCCCCAGTCGCATCTGAGGCTCGGAGCAGTCCTCCTGTGTGTGTCTACCTGCTGGGGGCCTGCCCCAGGCACACCATCAAGGCTTGGAGCAGGCACCCCCTCTATGTTGATCTCTCAGACTCTTGCCCTCCCCAGCATGTCGTTCTCTTTTTTGAGCGTGGCCAGGGCTGGGTGCGGCCTGCCTCCCAAGCTTGCCTACTGCCCATCTTCCTCCCGCCACCAGAAAGCAGGGAAAATCCTGCCTTGTGGTCAGGCCAGCCTTTTCCTGCTCCCTGATCCTTGGAAGGGACCTAGGAAGCCACCAAGCAGGCCGCCAACTCTTTTCCACTCACCCGTCCCCTGCTGCCTTCCTTTCCCACTTCCCGGTGCCACCAAGGGATCTGGGGAGTTGCCAAGCAGGACCCCGGCCCCTGCAGCCTTGCTTTCCCACTCCCCGGTGCCCCGCAAAGGGCCTGGGAAGCCACCAAGCAGGCCGAGACGCCCCCCCCCCCGCTGCCTCTTACCCGCTTCCCAGTGCCCTCCAACCCTGCTGCCTCTTTCCCATCATGGGTCCTGGGTCCTGCGCTGTCCCGCCCTGCAGCCGCTCTGTGCACTCGGGAGGTCCCTCAGCCTGGCCTGTGCCCTCTCGCAGTCTGGGACCCCTCAGGGGATGTCCACCTGCTGGCATGCCTGATCAGCCTGGGTGAGGGGCTTTAAGGCTGCCCACAGCTCCCATTGACCCAACGTCCCAGCAAGGCTGGCTGGACGCAGGTTCTGGAGTTTTTTCTCCTATAATTGATACACTGTTCCTTTAAGGCGGCCTTCTAACTAACTGAAGCCTCCTCTTTGCTTCACCTCGCAGCGTCTATAATGAAACAATTGTTGCTTTTACGGGTTAGGCCGGAGCTGCTCTTTCCTTCAGCTCCGGAGGATTCTATGATTGTTACAATGTTTCAAAAAGCTGTGTTTCGCTAGAGGCAGTTTAATTGGAGCTGAGCTGAGGAGCGCAGCTTCACTTTCCCTCCTGCCGCAATGGAAAGGGCTGTTTACTCAGGTCTGTGAGTGGCGGCCGCCATGTTGGCTGGGCTAATTTGCATACAGCCGCTCTGATTGGCTGGTGGGCGTGGCTTACCCATCTCGGAGAAACGGTTAATTTTAATATTTCGCTTTTATAGAGTAGATTTGTGTAGGAGTGGGGAGGAATCTCTAAAATATTTTAGCCAATTCTTATGCATTTAGCCACCATTCTTAAGATTTGTCTTGCTAATCAGCCAACCACCAGTTTCACCAACTGAAACCTTTATGGCATTCACTTTGCTGAATAAAGTCTTGAAATTGATTCTAGCTATTTCTGTCATGGCTGGTCCTGGATTACTACCTTTCTGGGGCAATGCAGGCTGCTCACCTTTGCAGTATATATGCTTTCTTTTTAATATGTTTTTATTGACTTCAGAGAAGAAGTGGGGAGAGGGAGGGAGGGAGGAAGGGAGAGAGAGAGAGAGAGAGAGAGAGAGAGAGAGAGAGAGAGAGAGGGAAACATTGATGAGAGAGAATCATTGATCAGCTGCCTACTGCTTGCCCCCCACTGGGGATGAAGTCTGCAACCCAGGCATGTGTCCTAACTGGGAATTGAACTGTGACCTCCTGTTCATAGGTTGCAGCTCAAACACTGTGCAACACTGGCCAGAGTGCAGTGTATATTCTTGATTAGAATGCTTGTGGAGGCCTCTGGGTTGTAGTTTTGACCTAAGGAATGCACACATAATTTTATTTTATTTATGGTAGGTGAATTACAGACAATTTAAAAGCATAGAGGTGGGTTTGTTTGGACAGAGTTCTAGATTAACAGGGAAACCAATTCTAAGCCCTAAAAAAGAATTTATTAACTCATTGATTAGTGAGGCCTGGTACTGAGGCCCAGAGATGAAAAGGCAGTTTCTTCCATGAGGAGAAAAGAGTCTACAGAAGAAAACAATGGAAACAATATGATGGATACTATGGCAGGTGAACCCTAGGTGCTACTGTTACTTTGCTAATGTTTGGAGAATGAAGTGTTGAAATGTACCAGAGGAAGTGACATTTTTAAGAACTGGACACTTAAGGTGAGTTTTAAGGATAAACAGAAGTTGGCCAGTCCATACAGGGAGACAAAGGTGGACAGTGGTGGTAATGTTTAAATAATTAATGGCAATGGGCTTTGGAATCCATTTTAGTAATGGTGAGACTAATAAGATTACATTCTTTCCTTCCTTCATCTTTCATGCTCTGCCCCAGTTATGGGTATGAAGGAATAAAAGGAGTTTGGAATGTTATATAACAGGAACTAGGGCTAATTGCTTTGGATTCAGAAAAATCACAGAATCATAGAATTTTAACTGCTATGCTAAAGACTCTTCACTAGGTGTAAATCCTTACTGTTCTTTATCATTGCTGAATGGATTATTTTCCCCTTTCAGGGGGAAGTCAAGCAAAGGTTTCCATAGCTTTTTGTTGTTATTTGTTTTCAGTTATTCAAGATATGTAGTTCCTCATACTTACAAAATATAAACTGTTTTCTTCAGAACTTTGTGTTCAAATTCTTATTCTGCTACTTACTAACTGGACAAAGTGATTCAAACCTCTGAAGGGTCATGATATTGACCTTATTTATTATAAGATTTAAATTAAGTAATTTGTGTGTTCCTAGTTTAGTGCCTTGTCACATAGTAGAAACTCAATACATACTGTCACAATGATTGCTGTAGAATTAGTGGCACTAACAGTACATGTTTAAATTATAATTTTCTGTTGTCTGTCACACTGCACAGGGGAGGCTCATTTATGTGGAGGGATTGGCCTCAGAACTCATTGAGCTGTTGATGTAACCTGGCCATTGAGTTTCCTTTTAGTTTTGGAACTGAGTTTGCAAAGTCATCTTTATATGGAATGGCTCATTTTGGCAACTCCAGGTGAAGATGTTCTTTGGCATAAATCTTGGTGCTGCCCTGCATTCAAGCCCATCCTTAGTCTCCCAGTTGCCAGCAGCCCTACTCAATGTTGATCCTTCCTCCCTGGCTTCTGATGCTCAAGTCTCAGGTGTCTCTTGCAAGAACTCTCACCCCCTGCCTCCCTCACCTAATCCATCACCTACCCATAAATAGCTAATATGGACCCCACCTTCCTCCATCAGTGGAAAGAGCACATACTTTGAAGTCTAAAAAACCTAGGGTCCAGTCTTGGCTATGAACAAAGAGTGTGGCCTTAGGTAAGTTATATCACCGCTCTAAGCTTCCATTCCTTAATTGTAGGGTATATATGAAATATACATTTTAAGAATTGTTGAGATTCAAAGAGATGATGCATGTAAGGTATTTTATACAGTATTGGTACATAGTACATTCTCTGAAAATGGGTGATATTATTATTTTTTAAAATATATTTTTACTTATTTCAGAGAGGAAGGGAGAGGGAGAGAGAGGGGTATAAACATCAATGATGCAAGAGAATCATTGATGGGCTGCCTTCTGCATGCCCCCTACTGGAGATCAAGCTCACAACCCAGGCATGTGCCCTTGACTGGAATCAATCCCAGGACCCTTCAGTCCAAAGGTCAATGAGAAAAACCATCTAGAGCAATGATATTATTTTTTATTATATATTTCTTTGAAAACTTCTCTCCTAATTGGGAAAAATTGGTATAGGTTTATTCTTTTGGAGTTGTAAGGAGAAAATAGTAATCTATGTGTTCTTTGGTCTTAAATTGGATCATTTGCTAGTTTTGTTGGATCCTTAGGCCCTCCATAGAGATCAGAGATCTGGGGGTCTATGCACCCCACCTCTTTAATGCATGGTGTCAGATGTGGGGGGCCTAGCGCTTAGGTAAGCTTGACCCATTCTAAGCATTTTAAAGACAAGAAAGCAAGCTATGGAATACATGGTACTGGTAGGACCTAGAACTTGATCAAGATTGGTCCCTGGAAGGTAATTTGGTCCAGAATTTAGAAAGTCCTTAGGAGTAAGTTCCAACTTCTACCTGTCAGCACCAATAACAATGTGAGGGTACTCCTTCCTTCCTTCCATTCTCAAGTAGGAAAGCCTAATAGAAGAGGTGGAAGAGTGGGTCAGATTGAGGGTTAACATGTAAAGGACAGAGCAGGTCTCAGGCCTGAGAGAGAAGAAGACTTGGCCTTGATACCTTCCTTCCAACCAGTCCCAAAGGCCTGGGAGAGAAGCAATAATAGAAGGTAACCCTGGAAACAGCTGGAAGGACACTAGCTGTGGGAACTGAATGGAGACAGGGAGCAAGCCTAAGGATGAGGTGGCTAAGAACTTCCCAGAAATAACCAAACGTGAGACTTGTCCTAACCACAAAGTGAAAAGCAGAACATGGATCCTTCCCTATGTCCTTGTTTTCCCTAGCACCAGATGTAACATATTTGTGTGCATATTGTTTTGCAGTCACAGTCATTATAAAACACACATACAATTATTTTTCCAGGTTGCTGACATTTCACAGGACTTAGAAATGAAGGGTACAAGGAAGACGGAACTGATAGAGTGCATTCCCAGATGACCATATTGAAATGTGTCCACCAGAAGTCCCTTCTCCACTGGTAATTAGGTTGGGTGCCAAATAAAAGACCAGATACTAAATACTACTGTGTTCCGGAAACATTCTTAAGAATTTCAATGCTACTAATAAGCCTCTAATAACTAGATGTCCTAGGTATTATTATTCCTATTGCAGAAATGAATTACCGAAGATTGCTGATATGCATATAATCATACTATTAGCAAAATGGTCCAAACTGTGATCTGGTTCCAAAGTCATTGTCCCGTTCCTCTCATCATGCTGCATGTGTAGTCTGACCTTAGGGACACACGAGTCCCTTTAGTTAGCAGAGAGTAGTAATGAATCTGGTATAACTCTTATTTGGCAGTTGTCAAAATGCGTCACTCAGTGAAACCCCTCTATTCTATAGTGCAGCACTTCCTCTCTCTTTCTCCTCATCTTCACTTCCCTTTCCCCACTTTTAGACCATGTGAATTTCAAGGAAAATGAAATCCGTATGTTTTTGATTCATTTGCACTTAACTCATCAAAATACGATTTTGAGAGAGAGAGTAGAATTGCAAAGAAGCGAATTTTAAAACTCCCCTTTCCTCTGGAAAACAGGATGTCTACTCTGGCCAAAATCATAAAAATTTCAAACTTCAAGTATTAGGGTTTAGCTTAATACATAGAAATCATGTGATTTGAGGGAGCTGTAATTTTAGACTAACACTTTGCTGTAAGCCAAGTATGAGAGGATATGAGCCCACATTAGTGCTATCAGATGAAGGCTTTTAGGTGCCCAGTTAAGTATATTTCTTCTATGGCCATCATCATCCTAAAAGATACTGACATTGTTGAATAAAATAACATTCGTATTTTAGGATTGGAATAGATGTCAGAAATCATATCAGTCAATACTCTGTTTATGAACAAGAAAACTGGTGCAGCAAGATCTGGGTGTGTGCTCAGGTCACAGAGCTATACCTAACCTCCTGGATCCTGGACTCCAATTTCATTGTTCTTCTCTTTGGCTAACTGTATAAAAAATGCATATGACATTGCATTACATTCACTATAAATCTCTCCAAAATATATACCATTTTTAATTCTAATGTTCCACTAAAAATTTTATTTTTTAAAATATATTTTTATTGATTTTAGAGAGGAAGGGGGAGAGAGAGAAAGAGAGAGAGAGAGAAAGAGAGAGAGAGAGAGAGAGAGAGAGAGAGAGAGAGAGAGAGAGAGAGAGAGAGAGACATCAATGATGAGAGAATCATTGATTGGCTGCCTCCTGCATGACCCCTACTGGGAATCAAGCCCACAACCCAGGCATGTGCCTTGACTGGAATCAAACTCAGGACTCTTCAGTCCTCAAGCCAACAATCTATCCACTAGCAAACCCAGCTAGAGCCCACTCAATTTTTAAAAAAATAAATAGTATTTCTTGTATCTGGGGCAAGAGGTGAGTACCTACTGTACATCCGCATAAAAATGACCCTGATTCACTTGCAAAACTGATTCTTGAATCTTAACCAAATGGTAGTAAATATTTTCTTACACAAAAAAGCAGGAAACTGAAAGATAAAAATAGCCAGTCTGAAAATATTGCTAGGAGTAATGTCTAAGATTTCACTGCCTATGTATTTTTTTTAGGATTTTTATGATTTTGAGTCTAACATTTAAATCTTTAACCCATTTTGAGTTTATTCTTGGGTCTGAACTAAGAAGGTGTCTAGTTTCTTTTTTTTTCACATGTCCAATTTTCTCAACACTTCTTATTGAATAGAGATTGTATATTCTAGCCTCTTTTGTCAAATATTAGTTTACCATATCGATGTAGGTTTATTTATGGGCTCTATATTCTGTTCCATTGATCTACATGTCTGTTTTTATGTCAGTACCATGCTGTTTGGATTATTATGGCCTTATAGTATAGTCTGATATCAGGTAGTGTGATTCCTCCCTCTATGTTCTTCTTTCTCCAGATTGCTATGCCTATTCAGGACCTTTTGTGGTTTCCTAAAAATTGTTGGAATATTGGTTCTACTTCTGTGAAATACATGATTGGTATCTTGATAGGAATTGTGTTGAATCTATCTTTAGTATAGATTGCTTTGGGTAGAATGGACATTTTAATGATGTAAATTCTTCATATTCATGAACAAGGTACATGCTTCCACTTATTTGTATCTTCTTCAATTTCTTTCCTCAATGTCTTATAATTTTCCAAGTACAAGTCTTTTACATCTTTGGTTGAATTTATTCCTAGGTTTATTATTTGATGCAAATATAAATGGGATTGTTTTTTTATTTCCCTTTCTGACAGTTCATTATTGGTGTATGAAATTTCAACTAATTTCTGGATATTTATTTTGTATCCTGCTATATTACTAAATGTCTTTACCAGTTCCAGTAGTTTTTTGGTGGAATCTTTAGGGTTCTCTATATAAAGTATTATGTCACCTGCAAAAAATGACAATTTTACTTCTTTCTTTCCAATTCAGACGCCTTTTATTTCTTCTTCTT
>PVJC01043763.1:0-14428 GCA_004026665.1 Murina feae
ATGTGCATTTGGTAGTAGAATCATAACATGCTACAGGCTGATAACCACTAGGACAAAGAGTAGTTATGACTATTCCTGTCAAGCAGATGTCCTTGCTGCATGGGGCAGAGCTCCCATATGAGGAAGAGGGCATGAACCAGTTCCTTCCCTGGAGGTGCCCTCTGTAGCAGGGGGCCTCCGCCACCTTTGTCAGGTCCTCTGGCCTTGACAGATCTGAGTTCGAATCCTGAGCAGGATCTGGACCTAGACCTCCGAAAGACCAGCCCCCAGCCTGGGGCTCTCCCCAGGTGCCAAAAGGTACTCATCTGGGCAGAGGACTGACAGGTTCAGAAGCATGTGGCCCTGAAGGTTAGTCAGGGAGGGGAGGCCCGGGCACTGGTGTTGGGGCAGCTCTGCAGGTGCAGGCAGCCACAGGAACCCTGGGGCTTCTGGGTGAGATGAGGGCTCCGGGTGCCAGCAAGAGGCGTTCGTCAGGCCTGGGGCTAGGCTGGCACAGAGCTGCTCCCCGGCTCTGAACTCACGCAGAAGCACGCAGCTCAGGTCCATGCCTTCATTGTCACTGCTGAAGAAGGAAGTCTTGGCTTTCCCGTCATGGCCAGGCATGAGCTGGAGGGCAGGGTAGTCAGTGGCCAGAGGCTTCACCATGAACAGGCCAGGTCACGAAGAGGATAGGCGGCAGCAGGTCACAGAGTGCACCCCGTCAGGCCCAGCATGTGCGGCACAGACACTGGGTCAGCAGGGAAGCCACATGCATGAGGGTGCTGGCAGGGACACTATTGTGGGATCTGGGAGTGGATACTGGAGGCCTTGGGCTCTGCACCTCCAACCCCGTCCCTGGGGCCACGTCCAACTGCTCTCTGGGATCTCGCAGAAGCATCAGAAACACCTCCTCCAAGCTGGTATCTGCAACCCCGCAACCCGCCAGGTGCAGGTGGTGCCGGTTCTGCTCCAGTGCCTGGAAGAGCCCCTTGAAGCCAGCTGGGTCGGTGTCCTTGGGGAGGACGTATCTTCGTGTGCACCCGCTGCGGTCCCTGAGAAATGCTTGTGGGATGTAGGTCTGCATCAGGGCCGTGGTGCTAGCTGCATCCTGCAGGCTGTCCAACTCCACAGCGGAAGACTGCTTCATGAGTGCCAGACAGAGGCCCTGGCCATAGGCCTTGGTCAGGCTGAAGTGGGTACCACAGTAACAGAGCCAGCCCTGCTGCAGACAGCCATGTGGTCACTCAGCACCTCCGCCTTGTCCAGGTGGTGTGTTGTGAGGATGATTGTCTGACCTTCTCGGTACTGGAGGAGGATGTCCCAGATGCTGTGCTGGGAGAAGGGATCCACCCCACTAGTGGGCTTGTCCAGCACCATGGTCTTGGACATGCCAAGGAAAGCGGCACCAAGGAACAGCTTCCTCTGCAGGCCTCCAGACAGGGCACTGGCTGGCTGGTGCTGATGCTGCATCAGCCCCATGTCCCGGAGAGTCTTGTCAACCTGCTGCTGGCGCCCCGCCCGGGTCCATTGCAGCGACTTGATGGATGTAAAGAGCAGCAGGTGCTCCAGGACAGTGAGCCTGTCCAACAGGATGTCCTGCTGAGGACATACTCCCAGCTCCTTTCTGACTGCAGCCAAGTCTGTCTGCAGGTTCCTGCCATCTGTGAGGACGGCCCCAGAGGTGGGCGCATGCAGCCCTGTCACCAGTGACCTTCCACTCAGACTGGGCTGCCCTCACTTGGGAGCGGTGAACCCAGGCACTCAGTCCTGCAACCCCAAGAGCCGTGGGGGTGGCCAGGACAATGGCACATGGTCTCCTCTGGGCAGGAACCAGTCCCTGGGTGGTCCCCACCCCAACAGAGTCATCAGGCTGGAAGGCAGGACCTCCTGGAAGTGCTTCATGCTCCTGGACTGCCCTCCGGGCAGGCTGCAAAGCCCGTAAGAACTTGAGTAAAATCAGTTATGCAGTTGCCCCTTGCTTCCGTGAAGTTTCTATACCCTGCAACAGCTAACACAAATTGTGTCCCAACCCAACCTGTGCATGGGAAGCAGGAAGCAACCATGGGGGCAGGAGACTTCCCTCAGAGGGGACAAGTGTTCAAGCCCATGCATTGTTGGGGGGGTGAGGATCTGTGCCCCACTTCTGTTGACCCCCAAGTTCTCTCCTGATGGCCCTTTGCAGCTGTGCCTGTCTTAGATTGTTCCTCTGCTGAAGAATCTTATCCATCTCTGACTAACCAGCCATCCTCTGGGGCCAAACAGGGTAGTGTGAGGTGAGGTTCTGCTTCCTTGGTAGCCTATGCCCCTGTGACCTCCATGCCCAGCAACTGCCTTGGGACCCCCTCGCCTACTGGCCGGGGCCTCAGCATTGATTTTGTGGAACCCAGGTTTCTTCTCCTTTTAAAGCTTCATAGAGAGGCTTGGTCAGGTCTGAAAACCCTGGGATCCTTTCTCTTCTCCATTCTTCCTCCCCCGGCACTGCCAAGGACAGGACCATTGGGGAGGTCTCTCCACCCAGGTGAAGCTGCGCCGAGCCCTCTGGAGAAAAAGTGTCTCCCACTCTCATCCTCGCCAAAGGTCTCCGCCTCAGGTGGCTCTGGCTGACAACGACTGGGTGGCTTGGATGGCCTTGCCAGCCTCTGCTGGCAAGCACCTGCTCTCTCTGCTTCTTTTCTTCTGCTACTAAAATCTTACTGTGTCCCTTCTTGCACATCCAGAATCGGACCCAAGGTGGCAAGGTTTGAGCAACTCCAAGATCCCTTAACATACACTCCAAGTCAGCTGAGTCTGAGGAGGAACCCCCTCCATGTTGCAGGGAGGAACCAGGCTGCCCCCCCATTTTAAAAAAAATACCTGAATAAAAGAACTAAATCAAACAAGCAGAAACAAACCTAAGAACACTTTTACACCAGCGCATACTACATTTACATCAAAGAATAGCACCAATCGGTCTTAATTCAGCATGGCTGGGGGCGGGGCCCTTAATCTCTCTGCCCTGTGGAGCTGTGAGCCCTGCCCATGAGATCCCATTCTAGTTCAGTAAGCAAACATTTCCTTTTGTCATTGGCAAATTCAGAGGGAGGGGTGGCCCCCCACCATTCCAAGATGGCAGCTCCCATGAAAGCCACGTGCAATGCCGCAGGCTAATCAGCTGCCTGAACTTCCTTTCAGATATAAAAGACAACTTGCCCATATTACATGACTCAAAGAGATAAAGCTCAGACAACAAACATCAAAACAGCACATTTTAAAAATAGTGTGCACCACTCGGACTGGAGGCACCCCTCTGGCCATTTCCCGGTGATTGACCATGCCTATGAAATTCTGATCTGCACACACTGACCCAGTGGTTCCCTTTTGTTGGTAAAGCCCACCAGGCTTTTCTTCCACCAAGTCTAATTTGCTGTAAACTGCTAGTTCAAACAAACAAAACAGAAACAAACATACATTGTCCTGACCCCATGATGATCGGTGACTAGAGACAGACAAGGGAAGGGGTGACCTGCTTTCACAGATCTTCACTCAGATGCCCGCCTGGCTGCATTCCTTGGGAGTTTAGATTTGTCTTAGCTAAGGTGCACCCGTATAAACCCCGGGCCTGGTCACCTCCACGTAGGGGTGAGTCATCGTTATGCCTTATGACAAATTTCGGAACCGCAGGTTGGGGCCCACTCGGACTCCGTAACCGAGGTCATGGAGCCACACAAAGGAGAGGAGAGGGCAGGTCCCCTCCCTCCACACTCACGCACTCTCACCAGACATTCACTCAGAGCTTAAAATACATTTTACCCAACTCCTGATTCCTGACCTAACAAGTCCCCTCTCACCAGATACTCACTCAGAATGAGTACATCTACTCAATTCCTGACCTGAAGAAGTCCTTCGACCTCTGAGGGGTTGATCACGTCCCTCCTTCTACTCACTTGGAGTAGGCTGATTAACTGACAGGCACCTACCTTACCGATTCTGTTGACAGGTCCAGAAGTATTTTGTCTACTCTCTTCAGGTGCCGGCCGGGTCCTGGGTTGAGGGTCCAGGAGCGCTGGGAGTCCCCCCATTTAATTCTGCTGAAATCAGCAGGGCACGCCTTCAGAGCCCTGCCCTGAGCCCCCGGGCCCCAAACCCCATTCTCTAACAGGAGGCAAGAGCCAGCTTAGATTAGTTTCCAGGCCAGGGAAGCAAAATGTTGCAGAAAGACCAAAAAACTAAGCGACACTTTGAAGAAGTGGAGAAATCACAGTTTTAATAACACGCGCAAACTCAGGGATTGTTTATCCAAATCAGAGTGGGGGTAGCATGTGAGAGCCTTGCTTTATAAGTGCCCCTTGAGTTCATTAATTTGCAAATATACTCCCTTCCCCCGAGGCCCTGAAGGGAGTAATCTGTTTATCCACCCTTCCCCCAAAGCCCCCTGCCCTCCTGCAGGACAGGGCTTTGTTTGGTTTTATGGCCTGACATTCTTTGCAAGACCAGCTTCCTCCTCAAGAGTGTCTGAAAAAAACCATGGCACTCAAGCATCCAAGCTGCAGATTGACAGAGTATAAGGAAAGAATAAAGTTAGGGTGTATTTTAATCTTGTCAAGTCCAGCTCATTCAGTAGTATGATTATATTTGATTCCAGATGACCTCAGGGTGCAGTCATTTGCCTCTTTGGCTTTTAGCATCTGCATGACATCCAGAGCAGCTCTTGGCTCTTGAACGACCAGATATAGAGAGAGGCTGCTGCCCGAGAATGGATCAAAGCCTGGCAGCACTGGATCATTTGCCCACACCAGGGTCTGGCACAGCACAGGCCCAGAGGGCACCTGGCCCAGGCCTCACAATTACTCTTTGGACATGATCACCAGATAAGATTAAACATAGACTTGTAGACTCACAGAAATATCTTGACAGGACCCACTTCAGACCCAGGGCTCATTTATGACTTTGTACTTCAATGAATTCTGTCAAAAACAAGCAAATAGAGCCCTAACATTATTTTCAGAACAGTACAATTTCATGTTAAGAATGCTGCTCTACTATTATAATCTCATTTTAGCATTTCATCACTTTTTTTCATATACGAGGAACCTCAAAAAATGGAAGTGGCCTGACTTCTGAGAGGTCCTGCTCTAAGGGCATTGGTTACCTTTTAGTTGCCTAGCACCTGAATCCCTTCCCATGTTTAGGGAACTGCCCAAGTATGAATTCCGAAGCTTGGTGGGAAACAGAGCCCAGCTCCCACTACAGAAGCTGACAATGCTTGGACCTTGTTTTCCGTGCATCCCTCCTATGTTTACACATTCAGGTGCATCTCTCCAAATTCTAAATCTGAAGCTACAAAATAGTACAAGAATATGGGACAGTAGAGAATTAATTCTGGTGGTGGCAGTAGTAGCACTAGTAGAATGTGGCTCTAGGGCCCAGTGTTCAGTGTGTGCGTGTTTGTGGGGGGCAGGGCCCCTGTATCCTCATTGAATTGTTTCAGTGGCGTGACTTCTATGTGGTCTTGGCTGTGCAGCTTCCTTTATTCTCCAAGCCTTGTTCTCTAGCTTTCCTGGAAGATCTCTGAGCCATAACATTTTTATCATATAATCTTTAAATTAGCCAGAGTTGGCTTCTATGCTGCAATTAAAACCCATTACAATGATTATGAGCTAAGAAAACTTGCATTCTATTGAGAGATGCTCAACCCATTAACAATCTCTTTGATGCATTAAAACAGCAAAGAGACATTGGTTGATATCCATTCAACTGGGAAACATCCAGAAACCAGAGAAGGCCAAGTATGGGTGGGAATGTGGCTCAGAGTTCCAATGGCTGCAAGGCTGCTGCCGCTGCCTTTTTTCTTTTTTTTCTGTCTACTTGGGTCCTATCCACTCTCCCATTTGGGCCACCCAACAGAAGAAAAGGCTGTGGCTGGGCGATGTGGACTGCACTGTCACTTCCACGAATTAGCTCGCCTTAATTCTAGGTGTTCACTGTGATGAGCAACATAGGTCATAATAAATGCTCAATAAATGTTAGCTATGAATATTTTTTCTTGTTTTTAATTTATTTTTTGAGCAAGATTACACACATATACTCAAAAAATAATAATTTAACTGTGTAACAAGCTATTTGAAGACCAACTGCTACCAGTTTCCTGCATATTCCTTCCCCCAATCTACTCCTCACCCAGCATACAGAGAGGGATCCTATGGAAATGTGAAGCAAATTACAGCACACCTCTGCCCATCGTACTCCGGATGTCACTTGACATCCTGACACGGCCACAAGGCCCCACAATCTGGTCCCTGCTGACTGCCCTGACCTCATTCCCACAACTGTCCCCTCACTCAGTTCCCTTGCAGTCACTCTGGCCTTCCTGACCTTCTTGACTGAATGCTCACAACATTCTTACACCTCAAAATCTTCTTTCTTACAAGTCTCTGCCCAACATCACCTCCTCTGAGAGGTCTTCTCGGGCTGCCCTCATTCTTTGTCCCATACTCTGCTTTTCCAGTCTCTGTCTTCCTTCATAGTGCCAGCCTAGCCCCTGGCTTGATGTTATGTATCTGTTTCTCAATCTATTGCCTGTCTTGCCTCAATGGAATATCGGCTTCATTCAGCAAGCCCTGTTCATGCTGGGGCTGCTCTGCAAGTACTCACTAGGTGCACGTGTGGGTGTATGTCTCCTCCTCTTACAACTCACTTTTCTTATACTTTGCTTTTTTCACTTAACAATACGTTTGATCTCCACTGCCTCATTCTTTGTAACAAATGCATAGTATTTCTACTATTGGATGCCCTATAGTTTTTATTTAACAAAACCCTTTACTGATGAATATAAGTTATCCCGTCTTTTATTATCATAGAACAAACAAAGAGAAAACTCTGTGATAAATGTTCTTTGTGAACACAGGAAAGTCTATCTATACAATAAACTCATAAAGGTCAACTGGATCAGATAGTGTAGGATTTTTAATTTGGAAAGATATCATCAAGTTGCACCCCCAGAGAAGAGTCCCAAGTAACAGGGAAATAGATAGAGGAGTAGGAGATGAGGCCAGGGGCGGGGTGAGGGGAGGGATGCAGGAAGTTGACACGGTACATCTGTAAGCCACTTGAGGACTGTGGCTTTAACTAGATATGGGGAGACTGTGGGATTTTAAGTAGTGGAAGGATGTGACCTACTTGTGTTCTAAAGGATCATTCTGGCTGCTGTGTGGAGAACACATTCAAGGGGGCAACAGCAGAAACAGGTAGACGAGGTAGATTATTAAGGAATATAGGTGAAAGATGGTGATGATAGCCTGAACGAGAGTGGTAGCAGTAGGTGGAGTGAGGAATGGTTGGATTTGGATCTAGTTTAAAGATTTGCTGATGGAGTAAATGACAAAGGAAGAGAAGAGTCAAAGATATCTCTCAGGTCTTGAGGCGGAGCAGCTGAAAGGATGGGAAAGCAAAGCCTGTGTTACCTGGGACACCACTCCTGAGATGTTGGAAGTGAGGGTCTGGAGAGGCAGTAGCTGGTGGAGGGCAGCATTTGGAAAACCTTAATTTCCTAACAAGTAGGTTTTCTTTTTTTAAAAAAAAATATATTTTATTGATTTTTTACAGAGAGGAAGGGAGAGGGACAGAGAGTTAGAAACATTGATGGGAGAGAAACATCAATCAGCTGCCTCTTGCACACTCCCTACTGGGGATGTGCCCACAACTCAGATAAATGCCCTTGACCGGAATCGAACCTGGGACCTTTCAGTCCCCAGGCCAAGGCTCTATCCACCGAGCCAAACCGGTTAGGGTGACAAGTAAGTTTTCTTGATCTTAGATTGTTCGCATGGTTTCAAAGAGATATAGCTGAATTGCAGTGGAACCCGCTAATGGGTAAATGAGAGCAGTGCACCTCGCGCTCAGTTCCCTGGTTGGTCCCCCGTCCCTCCTTTCTCTTTACTTTCCCATCACTGCATGCTGCTGTATGTACTGCTGGACACCTCTGTTCCCTATCAGCCTAAAGTGTTTCTTAGTCATTCCATTTTTTGTAACCCTCTGTCTGGCCTTCTCATCTGTTGTTGCAGGATGCTGAAGAGGACAGCAGTGGCTCTGTGTTGTCAATGTATCAGGAGGGCTCTGAACCAGAAAGGGGCTGTCATATTCTGACTGGCTGCAGCAGCTTATCAGGACATATCAAAGACTAGGAGAAGACGATAAAATCAACAGATGAGACAGCCATCATTCAAGGTCAACCAACTCCAGATGAAAGTCAGTTCTCTCAAGCTCAGTCCTGTGTCCTCTCACCATAGTCCAACAGGCTGAACAGCCTGACCTGCCTTCTATTCAGCCACACTGGTTTCCTTTCTGTTCCTCCAACACAGCGAGCTTGTTCCCTCCATGAGGCTTTGGGATTTGCTGTTCCCTCCACCTTGAATGCTCTTCATGCAGCTAGCTCCTTCTCATCAGTTCAAATGTCCCTTGTCAGCCCATGCCATTTTTGCCATCTCTCTCTAAAAAAAGATCCTTGATAGTATCTATTTAGATTTCCCTTTTTGCTTCCTTCCTTCACTTGAAATTACCTGGTTGGTTTGTTTACTAGTTTACTATCTGTCTTATTCACTCAAGTTCCCAGAGTAAGGGTTCAGGACATTTGATGAATGGAAAGCAGAGTGATGGTGAAAGCTCTGGCATTATGGAGAGGAAGTGCACATGCATAAATAGTGCAATAAATCTGAACTTTGACTTAGATGTGTTAGACTTGGGAGGTTGCAGCTGTTTGTGAGGTCAATGCAGCCTTATGATTCTATAAAACATCTTAGTCTGAATTCCCCTTTCTACCCAGGTGACCCTAGGACCCCAGCACCAAGGATGTCCCATTACTAACTTGGCTGACAGAATGAAGATAAAAGAGAGAAGGCACTAAACATAGGTTCTGACATATTCTTTGCTTGTATCAGCAAGTACTTTCAACTTTCATCCTTTCAACCCTTGCATTCAAGTGTCTATTATATGCAAGGGATTATGTTAGGTTTTTTATAAGGACACACTTCAAAAGGCTTATTTCCGGAAGAACCAACCTTACCTAGATTCAACACTAGCACCTCTTGAGAAGGGGTGGATCCCTGCCTTTTTCCAGTCTGAAAGGAGACTTATTGAGAGACTCCTTAGCCTTAGAAATTGCCCATGGTCCTGGCACCTGCTAGAAGAGAGGGTTCTGGGAATGAGTTCTGAATGATTGTGAACAATGATGGATAAAAGAGGCCTCCTCCCTAATGTTTTAAGATAATAAGAGCAACCTTATCCAGCAATCTTCTCCTTTCCATTAAGTTTATGTTCCTCAATCAAATGCATGTAGTAAAATGGCACAAAGTAATTTGGTAGAGAGCAAAAGATTATTATGTTGCTTTCATCCATACATATCAAACATCAAAACCATTTCCTGGGTGCACATTTTAGGACAGGCACTATGTGGGTTAGGGAGGGTCACACTGTAGGAATGTAGAGTGACCACTTGGGTACCAAGGAGGAGAGTGATGAGCTAAGTGAGAAGAGATAGTATCTTCTGATAAGAAATTGGGGTGAAAATCACTTTCCAGGGGGAAGAACAAGAGTCTCCATTGGCAGAGTTAGGCAGTCAGTAGTAGGAAGATACACACAGTCCCCGAGGAGAGACAAAGCGTCCTCTGTGTCCATATCTTCATGTGTTGTTTGCCTTGAGACACCATCATGGAACAATGTGGACTCTACAAAAGCTGATGTGAGGTTTCCAGTGAGAAGTCAGAGTCCTTGAGAGAAAAGATGGGGGAACAGGAAAAGAAAGATCAGAGAGCAGGAAGTGGATGCGTGTGCAAATTTGTTAGAAATAGGTGTCCAGGGAAAGGAAAGAGAACAGATTACTTGAAATGCAGAAAGAGGAGGAAGCTCAAAAGATCTGGATTCTTGGAAAAATAAGTTTGGTGGGGACAAAATTTGGAGGGATACCCAGAGGACCAAGCTTCCTTATAAAGAGCTCAACTACTGACCTTCCTCTTTTTAAACATGTGACTCTTTTAAATATAAAAGCCTGCTGTTCATGGAAGAGAAAAGGTGGTCCAGTTGGATAAGGTTCAACTTGCTTCTGTGACCTGTTATATTTGAAAAGCCATCTATCTGTCTGCAGGAAAAGAGAAGGCATCTAATTTTGCTTGTGCTCAGGGAAGAGGCCATTGGGATTACAACCCTAGAAAGAGTTGGGCTGGAAGGAATGCATGTAGATAAAGTTAGGAAGATAGAGCAGAATATGGGGTTTAGTCTCTATGAGGGAAGAGGTTATAGAAACTGGAAAGTGGCAAGGACAAGGCAATGGAGAGATGTTGCTGGTGAGGGCTGGGCATTGGTGAGAGCAGGAGGAAGACAAAAGGTGAACTCAGTCCCAGCTCGGTGGGAACCTCCCCATTTCACTTGGTCCTCTACAAGAAGCTCCAACTCAGGAATGAGCTGGACAAATGGGCATCAGTCATTTGTTACCCGTAACAGGCTAAATACTCAAAGCTTTATTTTAAATGTCTTCCTTCATGATAAATTAGAGGAGATTAAAGGTGACTCTTGAGTGACATAAATCTCATGTACATATGCTTTCTTCAGGGGAAGAGAAAGGGTGAATCTAACACTCGGTGGAGCAGGGAGAAGAGATACAGTGAAACTGAGAATGGACTCAAGTAGATTTGGGGCTGGGAAACCCACAGTAAGAGAGGATTCTGACCCATCTTTTTTGTTGTTGTTGTTCACAAAGGATGGCCCCAAGTCCCCAAAGCTTGGGATTTCTCTGTCTACTTCATATATGTGGGGCAGTTCCACCAGCCCCACCTGCACCTGTCCACATCCTCCTGCTCAGCCTGACACTGGTGGGCTTTCTGATGCTGCTGCTGCGGCCACCCTTCAAAATTGCTGAGGCTGCATAGGATTTCTTCTGACCTTTGGGGGACATACTCTGTGCCCTCACTGACTATGGCTACTTGCAAATGCTTTCCCCCTGCAGTACAAGCCGTTCAGCTGGCCTGTGCATGGAGTAATTGCTGCTCAGGTCTTTTGGACCTTGTCCTTTGGACCCTGTAGCATTGTAATCATTTCCCTATAACTTACCAACCAACAATGGGATGAGTGATGCCAAAGGCCTCCCTGTCTGCTGGATGTGATGCTTCCTGGGAGGTTGGAGCTGTGTCTTGTCCTCTATTTCATCCTCATGGTGGTCACCATCTTCTGGTACTGATACTTTATGCCCCAACTGGGTACCTGGGAGTGCTGGAGAGCCATGGGGCTGGACACCGTGACCCTCTTCAAGTTTCCAGTGTGTTTGGGGATCTATACTGTGTTTCATGTGGCGGGGTTCTTCCAGATGAGAAGCCAAACCTGGCTGGTGTGTGAAGTATTGCTCAGTGCTTCAGTGCTTTTGATGTTTGCATCAGACCCTTGATTTCCTATTCTTCTCCTCAGCTCTCCACAAAGCCTTTGATGAAAAGCTATAGAAGCTACAGAGCTTGGGTGCCTTACTGTCCACGTGCTAGAGGATAAGAGTTGGGGAACCATCTGCAAAGAAAAGAGATGGAAGCTTACATATGCACAATGTCAACTTCACAGGAGACTAAATTTACCAAGCTGTTACCTTCTTGCAGACAAAGGCTAAAAAGGGGAACAATGAAACAACTGGGTCAAGTTCTCCTGTGTCTAGTTTAAGAAGCAAAGAAGAACAGGGAGCATCTCAAATCCAACTCATTCATCTGGGTGGACGTTTTCATTTTGTTCCCCAGCGTTTGTTGCATTTCCTTATTTATGGTTGACACTGCTTCATGGTAAGCCACAAGCTCTGTTATCCTGGAACTAGGGGCCTGGTTCACAAACATTTGTGCACTCGGGGGGTGGGGGTTCCTCAGCCCGGCCTGTACCCTCTTGCAGTCTGGGACACCTCGGGGGAGATGTCCACCTGCTGGCATGCCTGGCCAGCCTGGGTGAGGGGCTGAGGGCCATTTTCAAGCTGCCCACAGCCCCTTCAGGGTTCGTGCACTGGGGGGTGGGAGGGCTGGTGAGTGCAGGCCTGGACGTTTCCCACCGGAGGGCCCATGATCACACACGCCTGGTGGTCCCACACCACTGAGGGGATACACCTGGCGCAGAGCTGGGTGGTGAGCCAGGGGCGGACACTGGTGCAGGATCCCTCGGTGGGGCCCTGCTGCTGAGCAAACACACCTGGGGTGGAGCCGGGCAGTGAACTGGCTTTGGATTCTCCGCACTGTGCAGCAGACGCTCCTGCATGCCCTGTGGAGGCCCCTGGGGGGCGGATGAAGGTAGCGGACCCTGGACGGGTGCTCCTGCACGCCCCCGAGGAGGCCCCCAGGGGGCAAAGCCAGGCAGCAGACCCAGGACGGCTGCTCCTGCACACCTGCAGAGGCCCCCACGCTCCCACATGCCCCAGGGAGGCCCCCAGGGGGTGGAGCCAGGCAGTGGACCTGGGACAGGCGCTCCTGGACTCCTCGGGGAGGCCCCAGGCCAGATCCCCCCCCCCATTGAGCTAACACACCTGGCACAGCTATGCCGGCAGTGGAGGCTCCCAGTGCAGAGCTGCCCTGCCAGCCATCTTGGCTGGGTTAATTTGCATACAGCCACTCTGATTGGCTGGTGGGCCTGGCCGTGAGCAGAGGCTCAGCCAGCCTAGGCAGGCAGTTGCAACAGAAGCCTTTGGTTTGCTCTAGCTCCATAGCTGCTGGCCTCCATCTTGGCTGGGTTAATTTGCATACAGCCACTCTGATTGGCTGGTGGGCGTGGCTTAGGTGTCTTGGGTAATGGTCAATTTGCATATTACTCTTTTATTATATTAGATATCCCAGTCCTGGAATTCTTTATCTTCCCCACTCAGTATCAATAAGATACTAACATTCACATATCTACTACACAGCTCTTTGCTATATCCTTGGCCCTGATTTGCTGGGGTGGGTTCCATATCCTGGGTCTGAACATCTGGCATAGTCAAGAGTCTAGCAAGGGTCCTCAAACTTTTTAACCAGGGGGCCGATTCACTGTCCCTCAGACCATTGGAGGGCCAGACTATAGTTTTTTTAAAAAAAACTATGAACAAATTCCTATGCACACTGCACATATCTTATTTTAAGCAGGACAGGCAGGGGTGGCAAAAACACCTGGTGGGCTGGATAAATGTCCTCAGCGGGCCGCATGTGGCCCGCGGGCCATAGTTTGAGAATGTCTGAGAGAGCCAGACAGAATCCTGCACATGAGCCTCAAGGACCAGCACCCCATTCAAAGTAATTGCTGGTTCAGGTCTATAAAACATGCAAGAAGAGAAAGAGTTCTTGAGAGAAGAGTCAGTGCTAGTGTGAAGAAATTCAAGTCAAGCTCTAGCAGTTAGGCTCAGTGGATAAAACGTCAGCCTGAGGATTGAAGGGTACCAGGTTTGATTCCAGTCAAGGGCACATACTCGGGTTGCAAGTTTGATCCCCTGTAGAAGGCGTGCAGGAAGGAGGCAGCTGATCCTCGAGTTTTGATGTTTCTATCTCCCTCCCCCTCTCTCTTTCTTGCTAAAATCTATCTCATCATTGATGTTTCTATCTCCCTCCCCCTCTCTCTTTCTTGCTAAAATCAATTAATCTAAACTAATAAAAGCGAAATATTAAAATTAACCATTTCTCCGAGACAGGGTAAGCCACGCCCACCAGCCAATCAGAGTGGCTGTATGCAAATTAGCCCAGCCAACATGGCGGCTGCCACTCTCGGACCTGAGTAAACAGCTCTTTCCATTGCGGCAGGAGCGAAAGTGAAGCTGAGCCCTTCAGCTCAGCTCCCATTAAACTGCCTCTAGCAAAACACAGCTTTTTGAAACATTGTAACAATCATAGAATCCTCCGGAGCTGAAGGAAAGAGCAGCTCCGGCCTAACCAGTAAAAGTAACAATTGTTTCATTGTAGACGCTGCGAGATGAAGCAGAGGAGGCTTCGTTAGTAGTTAGAAGGCCGCCTTAAATGAACAGTGTATCAATTATAGAAGATGACCCCAGGCCTTCAAGGAACAGTATCAATTATAGGCGATAAATCACAAAAACCTGCGTCCAGCCAGCCTTGCTGGGACGTTGGGTCAATGGGAGCTGTGGGCAGCCTTAAAGTCCCTCACCCAGGCTGGTCAGGCACGCCAGCAGGTGGGCATCCCCCGAGGGGTCCCAGACTGCGAGAGGGCACAGGCCGGGCTGAGGGACCTCCCGAGTGCACAGAGCGGCTGCAGGGCAGGACAGCGCAGTACCCAGGAGCCGTGATGGGAAAGAGGCGGCAGGGTTGGAGGGCACCGGGAAGCAGGTAAGAAGCGGCAGGGTTGGAGGGCACCAGGAAGCGGGTAAGAGGCGGCAGGGTTGGAGGGCACCGGGAAGCGGGTAAGAGGCGGCAGGGTTGGAGGGCACCGCGAAGCGGGTAAGAGGCGGCAGGCTTGGAGGGCACCGGGAAGCGGATAAGAGGCGACA
>PVJC01043764.1:0-14382 GCA_004026665.1 Murina feae
AAGAAGAAAAAGGAAAGTAAAAATTATGAACAACAAATATATATCAACGAGTGAATCTAAGAATCAAGTGAATAAAAAATCTGATGAACAGAATAAACTGGTGAATAGAATAGAATCAGAGGCATAGAATGGAGTGGATGGACAATTTTCGGGGGTTAAGGGTGTTGGGGGTGTGTGAAGAGAATGGACAATAATTGTATACCTATGGATGAGGACAGTGGGGGGGCAAGGATAGAAGTTGGGGTGGGAAATGGGAGGAGGGGAGTTATGGGGGAAAAAAGAGGAACAATTGTAATATTCTGAACAATAAAGATAAATTAAAAAAAAAAAGTATCTGCTGAACTGAACACCATATACCATTGTCCCATGCCCTATCCATTCTTTTAAAAAACACAAAGAAGTAGGCTGTACAGATAATAAAGCCAGGAGAGAAAGGTAGGAGGCATCTTTGAAAAGGCCCAATCCACCCAAGCCTTTAGGAAAGGCTGTTTTGTAATATAATATATAATCATTATGATTTACTAATTGCTTATTACTACTAAGTGTATTATCTTTCACTCTATATAATAAAAGGCTAATATGCAAATTGACCAAATGGTGGAACAACCAGTCGCTATGACACATACTGACCACCGGGCCGCACTCAATGAAGCAGCTTCTGCTTTGAGTGTCTGCCCGCTTAAGGTCAGTGCGCTCCCACAGGGGGGAGTGCCACTCAGCCAGAAGCTGGGCTCACAGCTGGCGAGTGCAGCGGTGGTGGCGGGAGCCTCTCCCACCTCAGCTGCAGCGCTAAGGACCCCTCAGGAATCCCAAGCAACAGTTGGACATCCCCTGAGGGGGTCTCGGACTGTGAGGGCTGAGGGACCCTCCCCTAGTGCAAGAATGTCGTGCACTGGGCCTCTCATTTTTACAATAATCCTTTGTGCTAAGAATTATATCAAGGTCATGTGGTCTTTTGAGGCCCTTTTAGACTGACTCTGAAGTCAGACTACATAGGTTCAAATTCTAGCTCTGTTGTGCATCTGCTGTATGATCCAGGCTAAATGACTTAACCTATAGTGCTTTAGTTTTCTCATTTTGTAAAATGGGAATAATATTACAGTACCTTTCCCACGAGGTTGTTTTGAGAATTCAATGGGATAATGTACCAGTAAGTTAAGCATTCAGGAATTTTCCAAATAAAAGTATTATTACTACTGGCTTCATTCAATAGATGGCTCCAAATATCACACTCTTACCATGGAGCAAGGTTATGACAGATTGCTGCATCAATTAAGCAGAGCTAGAACCAATTTCGGATTTAGTGAGGGAGGCTGGGGAAAGTTTCCTGGGCACAAATCCACTGATGTGGTGCCCTGATAAAAACTCTTAAGAAAGCCTTTGCTTCCTATCCGTCAAGTAGATGCAATCACTCCCTCCTATGGACCCCATATCCTCTGCAGACTTCTGATGCTGCAATTATTTGCTGCACATTTGCATTCACATACTTGTCTCTCCCCATTAGACTCTGAACTCCTTAAAGGTATATTATTTTTTATTTTGTATTGTCTAAAGTTTTACACTTGTCTTCTTTTTCCCCAATTGACCCCTCCCCCCAATCATTCCCACCTGGGCAAGCCCCCACCACCTCAGTGCCTGTGTCCATTAGATATGCTAATATGCATGCATACAAGTCCTTTGGTTGCTTTCTACCCCTCCCTCCCCTACCATTTGTCTCTGGATCTATTCTTGTTCATCAAATTATTATTGACATTATATCCCACATATGAGATCATGTGATATTTATCTTTCTCTGACTGGTTTATTTCAGTTAGCATAACGCTCTCCAGGTCCATCCATGCTGTTGTGAATGGTAGGAGTTTCTTCCTTTTTACAGAATGTAGTATTCCATTGTGTAGATGTACCACTGTTTTTTAATCCACTTATCTGTTGATGGACACTTAGGCTGTTTCCAAATTTTAGCTATGGTAAATTGTGCTGCTATGAACATAGGGGTACATATATCGTTTCTGATTGATGTTTCTGGTTTCTTGGGATATAAGCCTAAAAGTAGGATTACTGGGTCAAATGGAAGTTCCATTTTTAACTTTTTAAAAATATATATATTTCTTTATTGATTTCAGAGAGGAAGGAAGGAGAGATAAAAACATCAATGATGAGAGAGAATCATTGATTGGCTGCCTCCTGCATGCCCCCTACTGGGGATCGAGCCCACAACCCAGGCACATGCCCTTGCCTGGAATCAAACTTGGGACCCTTCAGTTGGCAGGCTGATGCTCTATCCACTGAGTCAAGCTGGCCAGGGCCATTTTTAACTTTTTGAGGAAACTCCATACTGTCTTTCACAGTGGCTGCACCAGTCTGCATTCCTACCAGCAGTGCAGGAGGGTTCCTTTTTCTCCACATCCTCACCAGCACTTGTCGTTTGTTGATGACAGCCATTCTGACAGGTGTAAGATGGTATCTCATTGTTTTGATTTGCATCTCTTGGATGATTAGTGACTTTGAGCATCTTTTAATATGTCTCTGGGCCTTCTGTATGTTTTCTTTTGAAAAGTGTCCATTTAAATCCTTTGCCCATTTTTTGATTGGACTGTTTATCTTCCTTTTGTTAAGTTGTATGAGTTCTCTGTAAATTTTGGAGATTAAACCTTTATCGGAAATATCATTGGCAAATATGTTCTCCCATGCAGCTTTCTTGTTGTTTTGTTGATGGTTTCTTTTGCTGTGCAGAAGCTTTTTACCTTGATGTAGTCCCATTTGTTTATTTTCTCTTTAGTCTCCATTGCCCTAAGAGCTGTGTCTGCAAAGATATTGCTCTGACATATGTCTGCTATTTTGCTGCCTATGGAGTCTTATAGGATTTTTATGGTTTCCCGTCTTACATTTAAGTCCTTTAGCCATTTGAGTTAGTTTTTGTGTATGGTTTTATTTTTTTGTAGATTATTTTATTAATCTTTGTAATCCCAGCTACCAACACTGCCCTGGTAACCAGTAGATGCTCAGTGAATTTCAGCTAACTAATAGGAGAAAGTCTAGATGGACATTGTTTCAGTAAATGGTTTCTCAATGTGTCTGACACAGCAACGTTTTTCCCCCCAACTAAGTTAATGAAATGTATTGTCTTAGAACAGAAGTTCTTTTTTTTATTTTTTAAATAACTTTTATTGTTACAAGTGTTACATATGTCCTTTTTTCCCCATTGACCCCCTCCAGCTTGCCCTCCCCCTGTCCCCCCCCACCCCCCAATTGTCTGTGGCCATGGATCACACATATATGCATACAATGAATGTTCTTGGTTGATTACTTTCTACCCACCACCATCCCCCACCTTCCCTCGGAGATTACACACTCTGTTCCATGATTCCATGACATGGCAATTTCTTAAAAGTGAGCTGTATAGTGTTTATGAGATGAGCCCACATTCCTCACCCATCAACAGGACTAAAGGATAGGCAAGACAGTGATTAGAAAGAAAACAAATGAGGGACAGAGTGAGAAGCTGGAGGACACTGGTGTCTTTTTGTTTAGTGGACTACAGGGAACAGAGGCTCAAAGAGTTTGAACCTGCAGCCCAGAAACTACTGAATCTGGCCTTCCTGTGGTGAGGAAGATGTACAAGGTCCCCACGAAGAAGAGAGCAGCAAAGCCTAGAAACCACCATCCTTGTCAGTAATCAAACAGCAAGGGAGACGGACACAGCCCTCCCTCTCTGAATTATCGATGACCCTGAGATGAGCCCAACCACTGCGCCCCACCATCCTAGCTTAATGGGAAAAACACTAGATAAAAAGTTTGAAGACCTGAAGTTCATTCCTGAGAATGTGCTAATTATTCAACCGATTTATTTCTTGAGGATCTACTATGTTAGGCTTACACTGGACACCCGTAATATAACAATGAACATATTACTAACTTGCTGTCAGACCTTGAACAAGTCACCACACCTTCTCTCAGGCTTAGTGTCCTCATATGGCACATGGAAAATAAACTCTATGCTACAGGATTGTATTGAGTATCAGATGTGTTTTGAAAAGTCTACTGTGGGGACCCTAGCAGCTCCCAAGCAGCTCCTCAGACTGGTTGAAAGTTGGATTGACCTTGGGCCCAGTCTTCTTGTGGATTTATCTCAATCTATCTCAGCAAATAACATAATAAAGATGTTTTAGAGTATAAAAGAAAAAATGGGTTGGAATAAGCTTTTAAAACACTAATACAGTATGTTTCCTCAATTAAAGCAGTTCCAATCTATTCAGTTATAAACATGAGAAAAAGTTATATGTGAATATGTTGTCAGCATTTGTTTGTATCATTAAATGAAAAATGTAAAGATACTTCTGTATTCTTAAAAAAAAGTCTACTGTACAACCGTGCAAATGTAAAGGTAGTATTTTTACTAGAGCTGGACTAGAAGACTTAATAAACGCAAAGGTAGCCCTTACCAAATGCCAAGGACAACTTCCTCTGCCAGGGTCTGGAGAGAAATCCAGTAGCACATTCCTAACCATTGAATTCAATGATAAAGATGGTGATGGAGAAGCAGAAGTTTGATACATTCCTTTCAGACCCCTCTCAGGATTGTTTCCATAGTTACTGCTCATCATTGGGAACTGTACTATGGGCTTCTTAGATGAGCCTGTGGTTGCAACTGAAACTTCTTTAAAAATATATATATATATAATTTCACAGAGGAAGGGAGAGGGAAAGATAGAAACATCAATGATGAGAGAGAATCATTGACCGGCTGCCTCCTGCACACCCCACACTGGGGATCAAGCCCCAAACCCAGGCATATGCCCTAACTGGGAATCGAACCATGACCTCCTGGTTCAAATAGGTCGACCCTCAACCAGGAGCCGTGCCATCCAGGTTCAATGGAAACTTCTAAAAGCAAGAACAAACTTTAAACTGTGTGGAAAAGCACAAGTGTGGAACCTTTACTCTGCTGAGGGTTATTTGGATATTTATAACATTCACAGGCCATACAAAATTACCAACTTAAAAATCAGACTACTGCCCTAGCCAGTTTTGCTCAGTGGATAGAGCGTCAGTCTGTGGATTGAAGGGTCCCGGATTCAATTCGGTCAAGGGCATGTACCTCGGTTGCAGGCTCAATTCCTGGCCCTGGCTGGAGAGCATGCAGAGGCAACCAATTGATGTGTGTCCCTCACATTGAGGTTTCTCTCTCTTTCCCTCTCCCTTCCACTCTCTCTAAAAATCAATGACAAAATATCCTCCAGTGAAGATTAATAACAACAACAACATTAGCCTGCTATATTGGTCAAACATTTAATTAACTCATCCCTCGTTGGCAGGGCCAGACCAAATGATTTCTCGGCCACAGCCTGCAGGCCGGATAGACACTGAGATAATTACCTAACCCCTGCTCCTTCCATTGTTTGGAAACATTTGTTGGCCATTAAGCCTGTTTTCTCCCCTCTCATTTTCCTATTTTCTGGGATAAACACATCAAAACAGAAAGCTTGACTCTCTAACAATGCTCTCTGATTAGTGGTTTGCAAAATGCTCTATAATTTTATGATTTGCTGGCTAGAAATAGAAAAGTAGTGGAGTACAAATAATGCTGTGGCCCAAAAGGGAGTGAGGCACTCCGAACTTGGTTCTAGGGTGGACTGCCTCTATAACTTGGTTACAGACCTCAGGTGCCTCACCTAGAAATGGAGAAACTGGATCAGATCCGTGTTGCATGAACTCTTCTGTGGAAGACCAGTGCTCAAGATGTTAGTAAGAATTCTCAGAAAAGAGACTCTAAGTTTCAAAGACAGGAAAGTTGGCACACTCCATCCTTTCCCCAAGTCACATGCACACTAAAGGCTCTAAGAAGTCAGCAATAAAGAAATTTACTTTGCATTATTTTGAACTGACTTTTCCTGGATTATTAATATCTATTCTGAGAAAGATACATTGGAACAATCTCCAGGGTCCCATCAGTTCAAACCCACTGTGATTTGTATCAAAAGTACTTAGCTAGTGCGTGGGATACCCCTTCTTTCCACTAATCCAGTTCTCTTAACCCAATATGGCGCTTAAATAATACTCTGGTCAATAGGAATTTATTATGTATAGTTCATTTTACTGTAATCAGAGTAGTAATTCTCAAAAATCAGAATACAAGACATTTAAAACACTAAGGGGAAAGTCTACAGTTACTGAACTAACACTTAATCTATATAATGCCAGCATTTTCCCTATATTATATCATTTGATCTTTAGACAACCATGAGAATATCGTTATCATCCTGTTATAGAGAAGGAAACTGAGGCTTGGATAGGCTTAATAACTTGCTTAAGATTATGCAGCCAAGCCCTAACCAGTTTGGCTCAGTGGATAGAGCGTCAGCCTGCGGACTGAAGAGTCCTGGGTTCAATTCTGGTCAAGGGCATGTACCTTGGTTGCGGGCACATCCCCAGTGGGGAGTGTGCAGGAGGCAGCTGATGGATGTTTCTCTCTCATCGATGTTTCTGACTCTCTATCCCTCTCCCTTCCTCTCTGTAAAAAATCAATAAAAAATATATTTAAAAAAAAAAAAAAGGTTATGCAGCCAAAAAGTGGTGAGCACCAGATTTCAAATTTAGAACCATTAATCTCCCAAATCTTGGCTCTGCTTGGAGCTCTGCCACCATGATTAACCTTCCCTGGTACCAAGTGAGAATAGTAATCCTCACATTGCTTCTCTCAGAGTTTCTCTAAGATTCAAAGGCAACAACAGGAATGAAAGAGTTCTATAATGTATAAAGATATGAACATGAACGTCATTTGAAACATTGTGCATATTTCCTTTCATAGTTTATAAGATACTTGAGGTCTTACAGGCTTCTCATCATGGAAGTCAACTGTCCTTATCCCAGACACCCCCCTCAAGTAGAGCTTCTTAAAATTTTGCAGTTAGGATTTTGGATAAACAGGAAACATGTTGGTTTTTCAGTATCAATACTGATTGCTCTTTGGGCTGTTTGTCAGAGTCATATTAAACAGCCACTCTGCTTAAGGAGTCAGAAGTAAAAGCAGCAGAGTGGGCAGGAGCCTGGCAGAAGGCCTATAGATAGAGGAGAAGCCAGACTGGTTATGGGGTGAGACTCCTTAATCTTATCTTAGAACATGGCTTGAACAGCAGGTCCTAGAAGCCTTCGTATGAAATTGATCCAGGTGACCGAAGGGCGGGAGGAGGATGTGGCGGGGAGCAGGAGGGAGGAGGTGGGAGATGGGGGAGCAAGGTTGGCCAGCTTCTGGAATAAAATACCTTGGCAGCAACAGATGAGTCTAGGGCTCTCAACTCATCCTCTAGTCTTGCCTGGGATCACACCCTCATGATCACATTGCTGTGGCCATCCGTTCCCTCCAGCTTCTGGCAGACTGAGGCCAAAAACAACAGCAAGACATTCCTGGAACTGGGCCCCAGTTAGGGACAGAGAAATAACACTAGTCCTTGCTCTTAAAGAAAGCACTACACCAAAATGGTGTGAGTCTGACCAGAGCCTCTCTTGTACAGCAAAGTGTCTACTTCACTGGACATATTATGTGAAGTAAAATGAATCAATGGACCCTACATTCTATGAATCAGCACCTGTTTGATGTCAGGAGCTCTGGTTTCTGGCATGAATATTCAGTGATTATGGGCAAATTACTTTCCTCTGTGGATTTCAGTTTACCCATCTGTATAACAGGCTCTGTCTATCCCACAAGTTGCTATGTGTAGCCAATGAGGTGACGGTGAGATAGCACTCTGTAAATGGCATAAGATGGAACAGCGGGAGCTGAAGGAGCACTGGGACATATGGTCCTAAAAGCTCAGAGCCCAGTCTGTGGAAGACTTAAAATAAACTTCCTTTCTTTCTCCCCAGGCAACTTAGGTTTGCTTTTCTCAAACTGGAGATGTTTTTTTGCATTTCTAGTGAAGGGAGAAGGAAATTTGTTACTCAAGTAGGAGAAAGAAAAGTTGTCATCTGTTTCCTTTTCAGTTTGTTTGAACCACTGTATTGCAAAAGACAGCACAGGATTTGGAATTATAATCCTAACTTTTGTGAATCAAAAGCTATAAAATCATGAATAAGCCTCAATCTTTCTGACTTTTAGTTTCCTCATCTGTACATTGGGAAATTTCCTAAGTCTTAATATTATAGTTACGATTCAATTAATTGATGATAGAAAAGTGTTTTGTAACTCACAAAATGCCACACAAATACCAGTCATTACAAAGCTGTCTTCCCATCAGCTCATGAGCTACATAGGACAGTAGTTATCACCATTTGACAGGAGGGATCATCAAAGCCTTGAGAAAATAATGACAGTAACTTACAGTTGAACTCTGACTTCCTCCAGCAGAGGTAATTATTCCTTTGATTTATTACAGAAGTTGTTTATTGGTGTGTTTGCCTCTTTAAACTGACAGATCTGGGGGAGGGGACTACATATACTTTACACTGCCCAATGCCCAGCATGGCACACTTAAAAAGTCTTAAATAAATGTTACCTGAGTGATGACTAACACATCTAAACCCAGAACTCCTAATTCTAGGTCTAGGGTTCTTATATCCAGAGAAAGTGGACTAAACCTCATAAATTTGACTTAACTTTTCATCTCTTCCACAATTCCTCCACTCCAGCAACATTCAACTTTCCATTACTGTAGAGTCTAGTTCTTTATAGGCACTGGTCCTTCAGCCTTGAACAGGGCTCATCGGCTTCTTTGCTGAGCTAATAATTCCTATTCATCCCTCAGGTCTTTCTAATGTCCCCTAATATGGGCTCCCTCTGTATCTGCTTTGCTTATCACAAAACCCTGGTACACAGAATGTGTCAAAATTACCTCCTGAAAGCTGAATGAAATACTGGATCTAGAAATCCAAGGGCGATGCAGGGGAAAATATTACTGGCCTGGAAGTCAGGAGGCCTGATTGATTTTAATGCTAGCTCCACTACTATTGTGCTGGGTGATCTTGGCCAAACCCCATTCGTTTGAACCAGCCATAATGAGCTAACATCTATGAATGGATGTCCTTTCAGCACTGACAGTACATGAGACTTGGATTCATGCTAAGTCATAGGGGTGAGGAACTTCTGAAGCCAGCTGTGTGCTCCACAGTATGGGAAACACAACATTCCCACCCCACAAGCAGCACTAGGCACATTGGACTCTGCTGTCAGCAGCCTCCCAGCCTGTTGGTTTACTTAATTCCTCTTGATGAACTGCCAAGAATAAATCGTAGGTGAGCAGCAGAGCATTTTAATGAGTCCAGAGTCTAATGAATCTTTTCCTTCCTGTGTCAATTAGAATTTCAAAGCTAGGATCCCCAAGGACCAATTTATTGGGAACAGAAAGAAGCTTTTGTTCATTAGCTGCTGCCTGAGCTACCTGCCCTGGCCCTGTATGTCTGATATGTAACAATCCTGCTTACTCAGATATTTTACCTGGTCAGATAGAGATGGCATGGGAGGTCAGATAGAAATGCCCAACATTTCTGGAACCTGAACTTAAGAAAAAGGAGGGATCCAGGGTATTTGGAGGCAGTGGGGTGGTCAGAGAATCAGAGCAGCTGAGACTTTTAATGCCACCTTCTAAAGATACTGGTCTCCAAAGAGATAATATGTCATTCACCATCTAAGCATCAGGTGTGACACCTATTTAAGATATTTTGAAGTCTCACAACCCCCCAAAAAGTAGATATCACTATTTTATAGCCAGTTTGGCTCAATGGATAGAGTGTTGGCTTGTGGACTTAAGGGCCCCAGGTTGGATTCCAATCAAGGACACATACCTTGTTGCAGGCTCGATCCCCAGCCCTAGTTAGGCCACATGTAGGAGGCAACCAATCGATGTGTTTCTCTCAGTCCAAGTTTCTCAGAGTCCAATGTGCCTGCCTCCCTTCCACTTTCTCAAAAATCAATGGGAAAATATTCTCGGGTGAGGATTAATAAAAAGTAAAAATTAAAAAAATATATAGACAGAGAAACTGAGGCTCTGAGAAGTAAAATAAGAATTAGCCTAAGGAATATAATTAGTAATTGTGTATTATTGGTCATCTATTAAATGGTGTTTGCAATCCCCCTTATTCTCAGAACATAATCTAAGCAGACAACCCCCAGGCCCATACCTCAGAAAACTTTTGATTTATTTGATTTGTGATGAGTTGCCAGTTCTTAATCTAAAGGCTCCCAGGCACCTAGTTCTTTGCCGCCTGTCCTGTCCTCTCCAAGTCACACAGGGCCAGCCCAGTGGCTGTGCTCTGTCATCAACACAGAACATTTTCCAAGGCGAACACGTAAGCAAGTCAGGTTTCCAAATGGTTCTGGAATGGAATTTTAGGGCTCTAGTGGGAAAAACACGTAAGAGTGAGGTTAAGAGGCTTGTCCAAGTTACATAGCTAGAAAACAGCAACGATTGGAACATAGGTACATACTGAATCCTAATCGCACACCTACCTGCATAACTTTTATTTTGAGATAATTGTAGTTTTTTTTAAAAGCACTTAGCATGGTACCTACAGAAACCCACTCAATAAGTACTACCTATTAGGAAAAACAGAGAGGGCAGTTTAAGATGGACCTTTAAAGAAGAGTTAGCTTCACCTTATCAAATGCCTGAGGTGTATACATATAATACCTTAAATAATCTTTCCAATGACCCCATCAAGTAGGTATTAACATTCTACTTTACAGATGAGAAAAATGATCTCAGGTCAAGTTTACTTGTCCAAGAATACTTTGTTCCAATATGTGCCAAAAGTGGGATTCAAATCTAGGTACAATCAAAGCTTGTTTCTGGACCAATGACAATTCGGTTCTCAACCAAGTAGTTCACGGAAAATGTATCCATTGTCGAACCAACTTCAGCTTTCAACCTCACAACCCTTTCATGCTGATATGTCAGCATGACAAAAAGCATCTCTCAGGCAAAAACAAACAAAAAAATAAAAAACACAAAACAAAACAAAAAACAAAGGAGAGAATGCTTTTGTTGATGGTGAAATCAAGGATTAGCACAATTTTAAAACACAAAGAGGTCGTCAAGAGTGCTAATGTTACTTTTATGTATCCATATAAGCATAACCAATGGACATAAGACACTGGGGGGTAGGGGAGGATGGGGGAAGGTCAAGGGGGGGGGCGGGGAAGAGACATATGTACTACTCTTTGTAATATTTTAAGTAATAATAAAAAAAATGTGAAAGTAAAAAAAAAAAAAAAAAAAAAAAAAAAAAAGACTGCTATTGTGCCCTGGCCAGTTTGCCTCGGTGGATGGAGCGTCAGCCTGCGGACTGAAAGGTCCCGGGTTTGATTCTGGTCAAGGGCATGTACCTTGGTTGCAGGCACATCCCCAGTGGAAGGTGTGCAGGGGGCAGCTGATCGATGTTTCTCTCTCATCGATGTTTCTAACTCTCTATCCCTCTCCCTTCCTTTCTGTAAAAAACTCAATAAAATATATTAAAAAACAAAAACAAAAAAACACATTATCTTCACTTGTCTAAAAAAAAATCAATTAAAAAAAAGTGCTAATGTTGTTAAGGTTGTGAAAGAAGCAATGATCACATGCAATTGAAATACAAAAACTGTTGTTGATTTGGATGAACAAAAAGCAGTTAGCCAGTCATTGAAAGAAAAATACCACATGATCTCTTATTTATGGATAATAAAGACCATTATAAACTGATGAACATAAATAGATACAGAGGCAGAACAGCATTGAACAGACTGTCAAACTACAGCTAGAAGGCTGGGGAGGGTTGAGAGGGAGTTAAGAGATCAACCTGAAGGACCTGTATGCATGCATATAAGCATAATCAATGGATACAAAACACTGGGGAGGTAGGGGAGGCGGGGGAAGGTCAAGGGGAAAAATGATACATATGCAATAATCTTTGTAATATTTTAAGCAATAAAACAAAAATTTTTTAAAAGTAAAAAAACAACAACAAAAATAACCGTTAGCCAGTGACAGCATTTCAGAGGCAGTGATACTGCATAAGGACCTGAAAGACACCCCTGGAATGAATGCTGAAAGTGATTCCTTTAAGGCTAGTAGGGGATGCTTTGATAAACTTAAGAAAAGTGTTTATTTCTAGGTTAAACAGTACATTAGATATGTACTGTATATAAAGGTTAAAACGGAATCATTTGGGGGTCTGAATTAGGTTAATTCAATTTACATTTTTTTTAGTGGAAAAAAATGATTCAGTTTTTAAACAAATCACTTCTTGAACAGCCTTCAAGAACCAATTTAGTTCAAGAACTGAGGCATGCCCTAACTGGTTTGGCTCAGTGGATAGAGCATAGGCCTGCATTCGATTCCAAGCAAGAGCACATGCCCGGGTTATGGGCTCGATCCCCAGCAGGGGGCATGCAGGAGGCAGTCAATCAATGATTATCACTCATCAACGTTTCTCTCTCTCTCCCTCTTTGAAATAAAAATATATTAAAACAAAACCAAACTAAACAAAAAAACAGAACCGAGTTATCACTGTATATCCTTTCTACATTGCTTCTCTAGAGAAGACTGGGGCTGGGTTAAAGACAAGCCTGGATATAGACTGGAGGTTAACAGCAGGCTGCCAGTTCAAGTATGAGGGCAGCATGAACAAGGGTGAGCAATTTATGGACATGCTCTCTTTGCAAAGGGTAGTTCAAAGACCCTGGACAAAATAAAATAGTAAATTCACATGACAAAGGCCAAATTAAATGCTAAAGTAAGGGCAGGAGGAAGAGAGCCACTGAATGTGAGCTCAGTTATATGGATCACAACTTGACTCCCTTTAGCTGGACATTAAAGATAGAGGTAGCATGAAAAAAAGAGAAGAGCCAGAGTATAGGAAACAAGGAAAATCAAGTTCTGCCACTAATTAGATAAGTGGCCTTGGACAAGTCACTTGTCCTCCCTGAGTTTTTTTATGTTGGAGGCTGAACTAAAAGACATTCAAAAACTTCTGTAGTTTTGACCTTCCAGAAATCACTCTATTACCAGGTCATATGTACAAGTTTGAGTGTGGGAAATGCTAATGCTGTGGTTAAGCAAAGGAGCCTGGGAAAACAAAACAAAACTTCTGTGCTGTGTGACAGAAGTCCTGAGCACAGGGGAAGGGAAAGATAGCTGAGAGAGGAAGAGGAGATTGAAGAAATTAAATGGGGTTCAAGTTAATCTTGGGTAAAAGCCAAAAGACATCAGGGAGGAAAAGGAAGAGAGGCTGAAGCAGGATGGTACCAGTCCTGACCTTGCCACTAACTTGCTATGTAGCCGTATTTGTCACCCTAATTTTCTCACTGGCTGAAAGGACCTCAAGGGCCCTGTAAGTTCTGGCCTCAGGTGCCCTCTCTCCAACCTTACCTCCTGCTTCTTTCCCCCTCAGGGTACTGCTCCAACCACACTGTCTGCCTTCTAGTGTTGTGTGTGTGTGTGTGTATGTGTGTGTCCCCCACCCCCACTACAAACACACTCTTGCCTTGAGGCCTTTTCACCTGCTCTTCTCTCAGTTGGAAATAATCTTCCTCCTCAGAAAAGCCAGTCCCTGCCCCCTCCCTTTTTTTTTTAAACTCTTTATTATTTTTTTTAATCTTTATTGTTCAGATTATTACAGTTGTTCCTCTTTTTTCCCCCATAGCTCCCCTCCTCCCAGTTCCCATCCCACCTTCTGTCCTTGCCCCCCCACTGTCCTCATCCATAGGTGTATGATTATTGTCCATTCTCTTCACGCACCCCCAACACCCTTAACCCCCGAAAATTGTCCATCCACTCCATTTCTATGCCTCTGATTCTATTCTGTTCACCAGTTTATTTTGTTCATCAGATTTTTTGTTCACTTGATTCTTAGATTCACTTGTTGATAGATATATATTTGTTGTTCATAATTTTTACTTTCCTTTTTCTTCTTCCTCTTCTCAAAGGATACCTTTCAGCATTTCATATAATACTGATTGGGTGGTGATGAAATCTTTTAGCTTTTCCTTGTCTGTGAAGCTCTTTACCTGACCTTCAATTCTGAATGATAGCTTTGCTGGGTAAAGTAATCTTGGTTGTAGGTTCTTGCTATTCATCACTTTGAATATTTCTTGCCACTCCCTTCTGGCCTGAAAAGTTTCTGTTGAGAAGTCAGCTGACAGTCGTATGGGTGCCCCCTTGTAGGTAACTAACTGCTTTTCTCTTGCAGCTTTTAGTATTCTCTCCTTGTCTTTTGCTCTTGGCATTTTAATTATGATATGTCTTGGTGTGGTCCTCCTTTGGTTCCTTTTGTTTGGAGTTCTCTGCGCTTCCTGGACTTGGAATTCTATTTCTTTCACCAGGTGGGGGAAGTTTTCTGTCATTATTTCTTCAAATATGTTTTCAATATCTTGCTCTTTCTCTTCTTCTGGCACCCCTATAATTCTGATGTTGG
>PVJC01043765.1:0-14382 GCA_004026665.1 Murina feae
AGTATATTTTCCTAACAAGGAATTCAACTATAAATTCCCCACAGTGATTTCAGTTCGAACGGCTCAATTCTTTAAAGCACGTCTAAGTCATAGACGCCCAAATAACAGACTGCTCCTGTCCTGCTTGAAAGTGTACCGCCAGCGCCCTGACCAGTGCCTGATGCCCTATAAAAGCTCGATAGATGGTGGGTGGGTGGACAGGTGGGTGGACAGAAGGGGAGGCACACATTTCCTCCACCTTCTCCGCTTGGGAAAGGAAGCAGGCCAGGCAGTAGCTGCCCTAACCAAGAGCCTAGCTTTGCGAGTTGGTTCTTTACTGGCAGCCAGGCCTGCGCCTGGACGGCGAGGCCAGCCCACCTCTCCGTGGCGCCCTGCACGGAGGTGGCCCGCGCGCGCTGGATCTCCTCCTCCAGGCGCCTCCGCTCCTCCTCCAGGCGGGCCGCGTCCTCCGCCGGCCGGCTCTGCTGGACGATGAGCTGCAGCTCCTGCAGCAGGGCCTCCTTCTCCTTGATGAGCTGCAGCCGGTCCCGGTCGGCCTCGGCCATGCCCGGCCACGACTCGTTCTCGAGCTGCGCCAGCTGCTGCTGGATATTTGAGACTCTGCAAGAAACGGAAACAGAGAAATCCACGAACTTACAAAACTGTCTTCACACGTTCTCGGCACCAGGCACTGATCTGAAAAGCTCGCTCTGCTAAGTAAACACTGCGCGGTTGCACAGAGTGACCCTTACGTCGCAGAGATGAGGAGTCGGGGAGCGAGGTGTAAAAAAGTGACGTGCGAGTCCTTTGCATAATCTCCCCTGGTCTGGCACAGCGGGCTTGTGTCAAAGACCTGACATGAGGCTGCAGTCCTCCACACCCCCGTGTGCTCTGTGGTTTCGGACTCGTGGTTTCCTGCGCAGATCTGTGCCGGAGCAGGAGGCAGCTGGCTCTTTTCCCCCCGCCGCCCATCACCACCCGCCGAAACCACTGCACACACGGGCGGGCCTCCCAGCTCCTGCCTGCGCAGCAGCGCGAACTGCTGACACCTGCCTTGAGAAAGCACAGGCGACGTGTACCCATCACGGCGCTTCTGAGGGAGGAGCCCGGGACTCTGTGGGCTCTCTCCTGCCCCGGGGACCCTGACTGGGTGTTAACTTCCAAACGCCATGCAGACAGCAGACAGTCAACAAAAGCTGACCGCGCGGAGCAGTGCACGCACGCGCCAGCAGATGGGCGGGAGGCGGCCCTGGTGAGCATGGGCATGAGCATGGCACGAGCTAATCAGCCACACTGAATGTGTCAGCACCATCAGCCTCAAGGTGCAAAATGCGGACTCTGTTGTCCCTTTCCACGTGCCTAAATGTCCACGTTTGCCCCAGCAAACAGTTTTGTGTCCTGGGGTTGTTGGCAAATGCAGATTAAATGAAATAGATGTGGCTTGTATTTTCAGAGTATCCTTTTGAAAGCAGAAATGGAATTTTTAAAATATTTTTACTAGAGGCCTGGTGCACAAAATTCATGCACTCGGCGATGCCCACGTACATTTGATACCCTCTGCTTTCTGGCAGCCTGGCTGGTCTGGAGGATGCTCACTGGCCATGGGGCTCTCAGGGGCTTGCATTACGCACTGATGTGACGATCCTCACCTAAAGGGGAATGGTGGGCATGCTCCTGAAACCTGCAGGTACCGCCAAGCAACGTGCTGGCCAGCCCCACACCAAGTAGGGCTCCTCCTGAACTAGACATGCACACGAGGGCCATCACCCGGCCACCAGACCAGGCAAGACTCCTTCAAGTACCAAACCAATAAGAAAACTCACAGTAGACAAGTTATAGTTTAAAGGTACACATGTCGCTCACATCCAACTGTCCAATACGGTAAAGAAAATAGTTGACTGTCAGCAGCTTTATTAGACATGTTCTTTTCTAACTTAAAACTCATTTCCTGAGAATGTGTTGGAAAATGGCGCCAGATCGTGTCACTGAAAAAACTAATGACAGAGGCAGCTGAATAGAGCTAGCAATCTAACTGGAGTTAGGCGTCCACCGATGTCTAATTAGTGTAATTAAAATTTATGGCAGTCATATAACTGATGCCCAAGGAAAATATACTCCAGGCAGACCCACAAATAAACTAGTGCCAAATCATACAGTATACCAATGAAACTTCTGGAACATTCTGCCATAGATCAAGACAAGTCAAAGGTAAGGAATAACTATAAAAGAGATGAAGAACAATGAGCAAATCCATTGTGTCCTCATAACTTTCCATTTCAATTTAGTGTATCCACAGGACGCCTAGCTGAGTCCAGCTAAAGTCAGCATTGCCTTAAAATATGTATTAATTCTTACACATATGCTTAAAGCAGGTGTATTTTAGAAGCAGGCCTTTAGAGATTTCTGAAGTTAAACATGGGATCAAGTTCCATTTGAGCCCGGCTAGCGTGGCTCAGTGGTTGAGTATCGACCTATGAACCAGGAGTTCACGGTTCAATTCCTGGTCAGGGCACATGCCAGGGTTGCGGGCTCGATCCCCAGTGGGGGCGTGCAGGAGGCAGCCGATCAATGATTCTCTCTCATCACTGATGTTTCTGTCACCCTCTCCCTCTCCCTTCCTCTCTGACATCAATGAAAATATCTATACTTTTAAAGATTCCATTTGAGTCGGCTCCAGGTTAGTGGCCATGCTTGCAAGGATTTGCGTTGCTGAGGGTGGCAGAAGAAGCAAGCCTAGACAATCCTACTCTTTCCCAGAAAATCTCAAGGAACGCCACTATCAGAAAAGAGAATGAGGCAGAAAAGGGGAATTACATGCGGGAGGAGAGGCAAAGGGCCAATTTCAAAAGTTCTGCCCACGGTGGGCATCAAACAAGCAGTTCCGTGGCCCAACTTCAACACGGTACCATCACTTTCTGCAGCTGGCGAGAAAGACACGCAAAGACACACGCTGAGGGATGACCTCAGGAGCAGAAACACAATCTGGATGGAGCTGACTTCCTGCGGCACATCTGGAAAAGCTGTTTGGGCTGTGCCGAACACTAGGCCAGCGTGTCTGTGCTTAAGAATCGTGCTTTTCAAAAACTAATTCCATTTCACAATGATGCGAATGACTGCGTGTCCATCTCAGAGCCGAACGTGAGTCTAGAAGAATACTGGCATCTGTTGCATACTGCGGTTTCTTTCCCTGTAGCAACACTCTGGACGCAGCCACTGGGGACCTGCTCTCAGCCAGGTCGGGAGGCACATGTGTCTGTCTGTCTGCCCTGGAAGCCAAAAGCTCTAGAAGGATTCCCTCGATGATCCCTTGTACGTTCGCCAAGAGACGGACAAGACGGCTTTGCCCTAACAATACGCCTTGTCTACCACACCGCTGGTCTGGAAACGAGCCACCCTGGGAGTAGCCGAGTGTGGCAGGATGACTGGGGGAAACAGGCCTGCCTGGGGCCGAGCGCCTGCGCGTCCCGCCGTCCCTGCACATCCACCCCGAGCAGCTGACCCAGGGTCGGGACCCTCCTGCAGCACATCATCCGATTCTGGGTAACACGGCAGAAACTTTCCAGAAAGCCTCTTTTCTGAAAATCACTTCAGTGAAATTAAATACATGGAAGCAAAGTGAGGTCATGATGCAAGTTTACAAAAAAGAAACCTTTCCAAGTTCATTTTTAAAGAGAACGGAGAGCAACTGCAAATTGGCGAGGATTTTTTTTCTCCCTGCAAGTCAACTGTGTTTTTTATTGATTCCCATCTTTTGATAGCTAATACATCGTATGGCCTATGTATAATCTCTCACGAATGCCTCTAAAAGCTTCAAAATCTGTGTCTCTATGCTCACAGCAGAGAGAGAGGCAAGGCGAGCCTCCGTCCAGCATTCCTGTTTTATGTTGATTATGTGACCTCTAAGTTCGACTCCCTGAACAGGTACAACGTGGACAGAAGTGAAATAGGACTCACTTTTCCTTTCCGATTTTGGTCCAAATGCCTTTTCGGTTACAACCTTGGCACCAGGAAGCGATGAATGGAAACCGCATTTATGCTGCAGCTGCTGCTCGGACCCTCACAATTCACATGAAAATTTTAAATGGGATTTGAATTTTTCCAAGAAAAAAAATGCACTTTCTATATTACACAGCTTTGAGGCATTTTAACATATCCAGAGTCACCTCCAATCATTCGGCTCATTCCGTAAATACTGCTGCCTTTGGAACGGAAGTGGCGGTCCAGGCAAGCCTCGGTCCTCGTGACCATGATGCGACCCTGATGCGACGTGACAGAGCGGCATCAGCCTAGCCTCGGCCATCAGATGTCAATCACAGCCACAGATCTGAGGCTCCTTAAGTTCGCTCTCCTTCGTGGAAATATCCGTTGAAATGAAAAGCAAGCGTTCAAGAACATCTCAGCTGAGATCTACGATGAACGATCAGATCACTTCAGCTGCCTGAACTAAATATCGATAAGCCAGTGTCCACTCAGCTCACCTCCTCAGTCCACACTGGAAATTCGAGAAGTCTGACTCTAGAATGTGCGGCGTAAGGGCCTACTGATAGCCCGGCATTCCTGCCTGCCCTCGCATCTTTGCCCGTTTGAATTACAGATCCTCAGAGCCACGACTTTAAATGAAAAGCAGGCCGTGTGCAGGCCTCCTTCTCTCGGCCTGAATGGGGAGGAGGGAGCTGCAACGTGAGGGACGCCTGCCTTTGTTTCTCACAGCCAAGCTCCACCCCAAAACCCAGAGACGCAGTCACTTGAGAAATGAAGAAAAATCCAAGCAACTGATCAAATTCCACTGGAATCCTAACACCACACTCATTCCTGACAACGATGAAGAGCAGGACCCATCCTGGTAACAAACACTGAGGCACGGCGGAGCTGCATGGGCTGCATGTTTTGTTCCTATCTGGACTGTGCGTGTTTCCATGGAAACAGCTACAGTTTGTGCACAGTTCTGGAACAAGTGCTCTTAGGTTAAAAATAAGGAGCCATCTGCGTCATCGACATTGCTTCCAGGAGAACTGCTCTTCCAAACTGGCCTTGAAAAAGTCCAAAATTTTGAACCAACCAATTTTAACCAATATCCCTATCATAAGGCCCAAGGCGGCGGTCCTGCAGGGGAAGGAGGAGGCACCTGTTTGGACACATCTCACGTGAACGGAGTTGAAAACACAAAACTAGTCAGGACAGGGGTGCTTTGGTCTGGAGAAGTCTCTAGAGATCATACTACCATTTGCAATTACGGGTTCCACTTCCACCAACATCCTTTCAATTCAAATACATACGAAACCCCTCACTGTCCACAATATCGTAATTAAAAAAATATTTTTATTGATTTCAGAGAGGAAGGGAGAGGGAGAGAGAAAGAAACATCCATGATGAGAGAGAATCGTGGATGGGCTGCCTCCTGCACGCCCCATGCCGGGGATCGAGCCCTCACCCACTGAGCCACGCCGGCCAGGCCGCCACCCTGATTCTGATGGTTTCCCCACTCCAGGGGAATCTCACCTCTAGATACACAAGCAAAGACGTACACACATGCAGACACTTCTCCCGGTTTAGAAATGGCAGGGCCCGGGGGGGTTCGCTGAGTGTGGAATGATTTCCACAACGCTGAGCCCATCTACATAATCCAGGATCACCTCGCCTGCATGGAGAGCAGCACAGCCAGGTTCTGGGGATTAGGACATGGGCATCTCGGGGCGCCACTATTCCGCCTGCTCCAGGCACTGCGTGAGCAGTCTGCCTGGCAGCGTGGGGCTGGCATGTCTGGGAACAGCGAGGGGCCCATGCAGCTGGAGCAAGGCGAGGGAGCAGGACGGGGCAGTGAGCTAATGCCCCGAGGCAGCAGACCGCCTGCTCCTCCAGGCCCGTGTTGTCCACACACAGTAGGGATCTCGGAGCAAGGCAAGAGGAAGGTTTTACAGCTGCGGTGCTACTGATGCCTGGGCCACCTGAGTCTTCGCTCTGGGGCCGTCTTGCACCTTATGGGTTCCCTGGGCCCCACCTACTTGGTGCCCGCAGCCACAACAAACAAAAGTGCCCTCTGGGGGCAAAAATCACCCGTGGATGGTTGAGAGCCTCTGTGAACAGGGGAATGATGGGATCTCGCAGGCTTTGAAAGGATCACTTGTCCGAAAAAAAATTCAGACAGCAAGTTAAATAGGCCAAAGTCACACAAAACGATGTTGAGCTGCACCACCAGTGCAAAACCGCACCGTTGTCACCATGACAACAGAGAGGATGTCTCCGCCCATTACACTAGTAAGATTTATAGAATGATGCTATTTAATGGTGCTAAGGAGATACGGAAACCAGGACTCCGGATCCCGTCGGTGGCAGTGTAAAGTGGGTGAGTCATTTCGGAAGGCGATGTGGTGACATCTTTCAAAACGTTCAATACACGTGTCTCTACACCCAGACACTCATCGTAAGGCTGGCCTGTTAACAGATGGGCTCTGTTTGTGAAAAGGGAAAATTACAACCATCTAGAGAGGGGTGCTTATAACACTACAGAAGCTGTGCGTCACGTGATGCTCAACTACACTGGCCTTAGCTTATTTCAATGTTTACAGGAAATACTGCAAGGCTTCGCACTCAGCCACTAACAGTGGGGGGGGGGGGGGTAAAACAGGGGCAAGGTGCATGGTCTCCATTGATTGTGCCTTTGCTAAAAACAGTGTATGCATGTATGATGTACGCAATAAAAACAAGGAAAATGCCTGTGTATATATGCATGTATATATGTAAACATGAATGTGCTGTGTGTGTGCAAGCATGCATATATACCCTGGCGTGTGTGCATGTGTGTACACGTGTGCATGCATGCATGTGTGTGTGTGCACACACACCAGTACACAACCAGGGTATCCCTGCTCCCTATTTCCATTAGCTGTGAAGGAGTTTATCTCCCAAACAGGTTAAAGACCTCATGTGACCGCACCACACAAAGGACACAGTTTCTTCGAAGCACCTGGAGCAGTTTCCCAGCAGTGTCTCTATGGGGGTGAAGCTACGTGGGTCACCCACACAGAGCAGCTGCTGGGAATAACACAGGGATGGCCCCGCTCAGATGTCACAGTCCTGCAGCACAGAGCAGGGGTCCTCAGCCTGGGCACTGGTGCCATCTAGGGGAGACCATCCTTTGTGTGGGGGCATCCTGTGCAGTGTAGGATGGGGAACAGCATCCCTGGGTGGCCGCCCACTGCAGCCAAAATGCTCCTCCCGCGGACGTCTGTGCTGTGCATCCCTGTTTTTTAAATGTTGTCAGTGCAGCCCCAAACGGCCTTTCTGAGGAGCCCTTACTGTCCCACAAAGGTTGAAATGCTGGGACAAGCCTGGCCGGTGTGTCTCAGTGGTTGAGCACTGACCTATGAACCAGGAGTCAGGGTTCAATTCCCGGTCAGGGCACATACCCGGGTTGCGGGCTCCATCCCCAGTGGGGGGCGTGCAGGAGGCAGCCAATCCATGATTCTCTATCATCACTGATGTTTCTCTCCTCTCTCTCTCTCTCTCCCTCCTTCCTCTCTGAAATCAATAAAAATATATATTTAAAAAAAGAAAGAAAAGCAAGGCTGAGATAGGACCCCGCTCCAGTGCAGTGCCTTTTGCCATGGTTCTTGCGATCCTGAAACACTGCTCTCAGCGGACAGACACTGGGGAAGGGCGGTGTCCTCCGAGTTCTTTTCTCAAATACTCGACTTTTTGCCCAAACGCACTGTCTCCGCATATCATCTCAGGAAACAAGGATATCACTTGCTATGTTTGGTAAATGCCACAGCAAAACACGTAACAATTATGCTCCCAAGTGCAGCAACCACCTAGTTTCTGCGTTTTGGACAACACAGCACATTCCAGCACCCACACTGTGCAGCTCCAGGAGGAACGTGTGCCGACAAGCGGGGCGCTCTGGAGGGACAGTCACCCTGACCGAGCCCAGCAGCTCGGAGGAAGGAGCCGCCACGGGGAATCTGAGCTCCCAGATAAGCACGCGGCTGCCCGGCTTGGCCAAGCTCCACATGGGAATGAGAAGCCCCCCACCAACACCTCAGGGAAAGCCGGGGAGACGGGCGAGCGCCCGGGCGGCGGGCGGGCGGGCGGACAAAGGCCCGTGTCAGCCCAAGCCGGCCCTCCAGCGGGCAGTCAGATGATCTGCTTTTGTTGCTATTTTTACATTTTAGAAAAAGGCAACCAAGCGCGTTTGCAGACATCCATGAATGATACAGTATACTGAGCAGTCCCAACCCCAACGCTGAGCTTCCGGTGAGGGCCCGGCACCCCACGGGGTGTGCCGCTCCTCCTCTCCCATCCCCCAATATAACAGTTCCTATGCAACCAAAAGAAACTTTGAAAAGATACGCTTTATAGCTTTTCCGAAGCACATACTTCAAAAATATTTCCAGAATAAAAGAGAAAGGGGGAGGGAAGGAGGGAGGAAGGGAGGGGGAGAGAGAGATTCTAAAAAGAGAGCATGAAAGCTAGGGCAGGGTCAGCATTGGAAGCAGGGACTCTGCAGGGGTGAGGTGACACCCTAAAACTCCCGCGCCGGGCGGCGCCGCGACTACCCACGGCCTCTCCATTCTGCCCGAGCCCTGCGGTTAAGGCTGGTGGCGGGGAGGAGGAAAGACAACCTTGGAAATCCAGGTGATTTACAACACAGGTTAACAGAAACGCCTGCCTGTCCCTTCTCTCCGTCAAAATGAACTGGGCTGGGTCCTGCCATCACCTGTGGACCTAATCCTTCCTGAACCACCTTTCAAGCTACAATGTGCAACTTTTCCCATTTACCTACAGAGTTAGAAGCCACATGTGAAGAGATAAAACCATTTTTGCTTAGCCTGGTCTGAGGGGCTGCTGCTCAGATGAAAGGGGGGAGGAGAAAAGGAAGGGAGGGAGGAAGAAAGTTCTGAACTACCCAAGGGGAGAGGTCTGTCGGACTCTGCTTTCCAAGGGAGTGGGCGGTCACACCTGGGGTGCTGCACCCAGTCTCCCTGCGGAGAAAGGGGGGCAGCGAGCGGGACGCGCAGAGGAGCGGCCTACCTCTTCCTGGCCTCCTCGTACTGCCAGTTCAGCCGGACGCGGTCCACAAGTCTTGTTTTATCGTCGAAGACAAACTTCCAAGGCAGAGAGGGGGAAGGAAAGCATATTAGAACCATCTTTTTAAAACAGACCATTCATTTCAACTTTCAGCAACAATGAAGGCGGTCGTGATTCGTCTTCCAGTTCCCATGTTCCAAGGGCCTGGAAGGAAACACGCCAAATCCTACCCAGCAGCCACTACGGAGGGGGCTGGGAAGACGTTTGCTTTCCCCACATTGGGGAACGTTTTTTAAACAGTGAACACGTATTCGTTTGTTGTGTAATTCTAAACAACAAATTACGTTTTTAAGGAAATGTGGGATGACTTAATAAAAACTGATACGAAGGCAAAAAAATTCAGCTCATTTTCGGCAGTAAATTCTCTCATTTCTTGTATTTTTTAAATTTTAATTCTTATTGTTTAAAGTATTACATATGTCTCCTTCCCCCCCCCCCCATTATTCTCTCATTGCTTAAAAAATACAGAATGCTGCTCTCCTAAGAAGTCACCAGATCTAAGATGACAGACTAGCAGGGACTAGGACTGCCCCGAATGTCCCATGGCCAGAGCCTGGACACGTCGCCTTACGAGTTAGACCTGAAATGCTATGATCTGCCGTGAGCACTAGCTGCGCTGAAATATTTCCATGTGGATAGTACTGAAGCGAGCAAATCCCTAAACGGAAGGAAAGAAGCGCCTGGCTGGGAGGTGCCCTGGTTACTTCTCCTTCTTTCCCGGAAACACACGACTTCGTTTCAATAAATCACCTCCGTCTGTAGACCTGACCTTACTAGACCATATAGTGTGGCCATTAAGCTTTTTTAAAAATAATTTCATGTCAACCAATACTGGAAACTCTTCTAACTTGAATGATTAGTGATGGAGTTATCGATACACATCATGTAAGTGCAGTTCAAACCCGCATTATTCAAGGGGGAACTGTATTTTTCTGTAACAACATGATGTAGCAGGGGTTCAGCGATCAGAGATGTTGATTCAAACTCACACCCGCCTCTCCCTGCCTACATGACCTGAGGTAACCTGGCACCTCGACCCCCTCGCCCGTCACAAGGGGATGGAAACAACCACTTAAATGGAGATAAGAGCCATGAAGCTGCCAACCCAGGCAGCCAGTCACCTCCCCCCGCTCAGTGGCTGCGCCGGGGTCAGCGCAGCAGCATGACAAGCCTCTCCCCGACTCCTGAGCGCCATCAGAGAGCCTTCCATCTGTCCTGCTTCTCTCAGACCAGCTCAGAGGCTCTCACTTCTAATTCCAACCTTGTGATAAGCAGCAACGAGTTATTCATGGAATTCAGAGTCTTGTACTTCTTTCCCTCCCTCCTGCCAAAATCTTTAGGTGAAATATGCCAGACATTTCTGACTTACAGAGTCTTCTGGTGGCGACCATATTCCTTAAACCAAAGGTGCCCGCGTGGCCTAAAACGTCTGATCCTACTCTTAAGAACAATGAAATAGGGCTATTCCCGGACATCTAAGGCATAAGAAGTCATTATTTACTGATAGTATAGTCCCCTCGAAGAAGCACTACTGCTAAAATTTCAAAATGTTAGCCAATTGTTTAAAACCCAGAGGTTTTTGTCAATGGCTCTTCCCTTTCTTTTTTCCCTTTTTACTTAATATGGAGGAGGGCAATCTGTATTCTATTGATATTTCATCTTCAAGCCCAAAGGAACAGAACAAACTGTTTATCCATTTGTACCAAATGACACACTTCACTCAATGACATTCCAGCAGCAGTGTCTTCAAGTAGTGGCTTCGAATGATGGCTGCCAACTTTATTTGTGTGGCTAACTCAAGGTTTCACTGATCATCAAAAAGGGCTATTATGAAATTCTTTCAAGTCCCAAACAAAATTAATTTTAATTCAATTCCGTTTCCTGACATTCTTTTAGAATAAGAAATAGCACCAAAATATAACCCAAGGTGACACAGCCACAAAGCCTTTGAGATTCACTGGTCTAAGCCAGAGATCAGCAAACTAAGGCCCGAAGGCCCAATCCGGCCCAGCACCTGTTTTTATAAATAAAGTTTTATTGCAACACAGCCCCTGCCATTAGTTCACATATCACCTATGGCTGCTTTTACATAACAACACCGCAGAGTAGGTGTGGCGGAGACCGCACGGCCTGCAAGGCCTCGAATATTTACTATCTGTGACCTTTATACAGAAACGTTCACTGGTCCGTGCTCTGAAGAGTCACATGTCTGTCAAAGAGACATCTAAACTCAACTCTCAAAAGGATTCTGCCATTTTTAAACATCTGAATCACAAAGATATAGGTAATAAGCAACTTCAGTGTTTCCCAGGCAACTGAACTTTCACAGCTGGGTGTGAGAAACGGTATTTTTTCTTCCAACTGAATGGCACAGAAGCCGGAACCTTTCTGAAGAGGGGGCGGAAAAGGAAAGCAAAGGAGAGATGATCACACAGCAGCAGCCCTTCTTGCTCGATTCCTCCCGGTGACTTACCTCTCCGATGATGTCGGTCTGAGACCCAGCGTCGCAGAACTGCTGAGAGCTGCCAATCGCACCTGGGTGGTGAGGGGCCTCTTGCAGCGGGTCGCTCAGAGAAAAGTTATTCCTGAAGCCATCGGTGAGCTTGGCCAGGCTCTGCAACAGAATGAACGAGCCACTTGAACAGACATGGGCGAGCGCCTCTCCCTCTAAGAGCAGGGGTCCAGTGGGTGGCTTCCCCACTGGCGGGCTGGCCACCCAACCCCATTCTCATCGGATTTCAAAGAAATGTCCAGCACATGCACCTTTAGTACAACTCTCAGCGACTGAAATCAGACAGCAATCGAGTCCTCCTGGTAGCACGTGAATAACACGGAGAACAACTATGGTACCATTTTCACTATTTTTAAAAACTGTGATTCCTTAAAAAAAGCATTCCCTCCCCAAACACTCAAACTCATAGAACCAGAAAGTAGGATAGAGGTTTCCAGGGGTTGGGGGGAGGGGAAATGGAGAGATGTCACTCAAAGGGTACAAACTTCCAGTTATAACATGCGTAATGTACAGCAAGGTGACTTAGTCTACAAAACTGTGCTGTATGCCTGGATGTGGCTAAGAGAATAGACCTGAAATGCCCTCACCACACACACACACACAGAGTTAACTATGTGAGGTGGCGGGGGTGTTATAACTTTATGGCAGTGATCATTTCACAATCTTTATGTGTACCAAACCTTCACACTGTACACCTTAAATCTAGACAAATTTGTTTGTGAACTACACCTCAATAAACTGGGGGGAGGAGTCACATGTCACATTCCTAGCAGTAAAGGAGTCTGAGATGGATGCTACCTTGAGGTCTTCATAAACCACGCGAGGGCGAAGACAGCTCCCACATGATATTGACACGTTTTCATAACCTGACTTTTCAATCGTAATTCTACATGGTCAAAGGTCACCTCATGCATACGCCAGTTTGCCAGATCTCAGAGGAAGTGGGTATTGTGGCACATAGAAGCCCTTTGGGTGAAAGTTCAAGAGAAATCAGATTTTCTACAATTTTTTAAAAGACTGTTTCTGCAGACGCCAGGACGCCCAGGGGCGGTCTAACGCAGCTGGCGCTGGATCTAGACCGCGGCGTCCTGTGAGGGACTGAATTATTAAGCTCGGATGAGAGAGACGAAGCCGCTCGCATCAGCGGGCGCCGCCCGGTGGTCCGCAGAGCACTGGTGGGCCGTGAGGTCCGAAAGGTCGGCGACCGCTGGTTCAAGGAAACCTTAGGAGCAGCGGGCGCCGACCGGTGCGTGCCCGCGTGGAGCAGAAAGACCAGCGCACATCCGTTTGCAAAAAGTCAGCTTTTTCTAAAAGCAACAGGAACTACAAGAACTGAAGTTGCAAAAAAACAGCAACATGAAGCTACAACGATCCCGGCCTTATCACTGAATCTCTGCCCACGGGAGGACACGCGGGATGAAGCAGCTCGCTGCGCACACCGAGGGCCCGCACCACGCTAACGGGTAGTTCCAGGCAGCGAGAAAAGGGGGACAGCAAGCCATATCAGAGACTTCCTGAGTTGTTTTGGTTACTGAACAATATGAATGTGTCACCCACTGGGGCTTGAGTTGTATCCTCCAAAAACCGTGCTTAAGGCCTCCCCCGGGGCCGGCGAACTTGAGCCCACTACAGGCTTCGCACATGGAGTCAAGCTAAGACGAGGTCACACTGGCTTAGAGCGTGCTCTCACCCAGGGACCGGCATCGTCATGATAACATGTAGACAGAGACACATGGAGAGCACCAGGCGACAGCGAAGGCACGCGCCCAGGAATGCCAAGGGTTGCCAGTGGCCACCGGAAGCTGGGAGAGACAGGAAGGGGCCTCCCTAGACCCTTCAGAGGGCGTGGCCCTGTGAACCCCTTGATTTCAGTCTGTGGCCTCTAGACTCTGAGAGAATCAATTCCTTTGGATCTAAGCCCCCGGTTTGCAGTCCTCTGTGGTGGCAGTCCTGGGAAACTAGCATGCATTGTTTTAAACACACATGTGCACATACACATGAAGGATATATATGCATATGTAATACTGTACATACGTGTATGTCTTCAGATATATATGAACTGTGCATATAATAAGTACATAATATTTTTTAAATTCTAAACAAAGGGAAGATAGACAAGCAGGCAGACAAGTGGGCACAAATATATAATATTGTAAAAATTCTACATAAAGAAAAGCTAGGAGTGGGCAAAGGGGCACACGCCTCCCACCTGCATCAGGTCCCGCCTCTCCTTCTCGCCGGTGCAAATGGCTTTCTTGATGGTGCGGAGTTCGTTCATTATAGCCTGGGCCTCATCCAGCTTGTAGTTGGTGTGAGTATTGGACATCTTGCGGTCAATCCTGGTTAAAAGGGAAAACTACTGTCACTCCATGCAACACCGTCCAATTCCATTACACAACATAGAAAACGCAAACGCTTCACAGAAAGGTGGGGAACAGTTCAAATGGGTTCCGGCAAAGGGAGCGAAAGATCCCGGGCGCCCTGGTGGGACACACCGCCTGTGCCAGGGCAGCCGAGGCCTCGCTCCCCTCCACGCGGAGCCTCTGATGACGAGGCAACGAGATCATCAGCTGAGCACCTGCCTGAGGCTTTCGACCCTCTTCTGCGAGGAGGCTCGTGTCTTACTTGCTTATCCCCAGCACCTGGTCAGAAAGCGGAGTCATGTGTGCAGGGAGGATATGTGGGAGACAGCGAAAAGCAGTGAACTGCCATTAACGGCGCCTTGTCCAAAAGCTGGAAACTCTTATTCTTCCCTATGCAACTCTTTCTTTTGTCATCTTGGTTCTAATTTATCACTCGCTCTC
>PVJC01043766.1:0-14414 GCA_004026665.1 Murina feae
CTCCTTTCTCTCTTCAAAATCTGCCTTCTGTCCTGACCAGTTTGGCTCAGTAGATAATAGTGTTAGCCTGCAGACTAAAGGGTCCCAGGTTCGGTCCTGGTCAAGGACATGTACCTTGGTTGCTGGCACATCCCCAGTAGGGGGTGTGTAGGAGGCAGCTGATTGATGTTTCACTCTCATCAATGTTTGTAACTCTCTATTCCTCTCTCTTCCTCTCTGTAAAAAAAAAAATCAATAAAATATATATTTTTAAAAATCTGCCTTCTAACTCAACCTTTCCCTACAATCATTTGGCACAAAGCAAAAGCTTGTCACTAGTTTCAGTTCAGGCTTTCCTTGTGATGATTTTAGTATCATGAATTAACTACTGAAAATGCAGTTTTTCCTTTTTTATTTTTTTTAAAGATATCTGATGGTAGCATGGTGACTGGTGACTACAGCTTAAAATACAGCGATGAAAAGATATCTGATCAACCAAAGAACTTATATGCATATATGCATAACCCGTGGGCAGATGATAGTGTGGCAAAGGCCTGGTGTGGGGGGGGGGCGGTGTGGAGGGGACAAATGCAGCATGTGGGAGGGTGGAGTTAATAGGGGAAAAAAGGAGGACATCTGTAATATTTTGAACAATAAAGATACAAATTTTAAAAAATATATCTAGAAGGGTAAACATGACATGAGCAAAGTCTCAAAGTTTGAGCTATAAAAATAATTTTTAATTCATTATAGATTTCTAAAGTTTCCTCAGAGCTGTATTCCATAGTACCTAAGAGATTAAGAACCAGGTCTACTTGTTTACCTGGAAAATTATTTTCTGAGCTAAGTGAAAAATAGAATTGAGACTAGCTAATGCCATCAAACAACCCTTATGACTTCATTTTCTCCATACAATTTACGCTTTATTTGTAACTTTTGAATCAAGTTGTCTTTTAATATAAACTAACAAAATCGGTCACTTGGAACTTTTTACAAAGATACGTCAGACATTCTAAAGTATACAGGCTTATATTCACAAATAATACTTATTGTTTTATGTATATGAAATAATGCTCAAACGTATCAAGGTATAAATAAAGATGTGAAAACATATGCATTAACTGTTGTCCACTGGTTAGGCAAGGAATGGGTGATCTGACTTTATCTAAATGAATTATCAAAGAAAATACAGAATCCCTTAATCCTTTTTTGGAACAAATCAGACTTAAATATTCGTTATAAAAAGGAATAACATAATTTAGGCCAAAACAATGGAATTTCCCTGGAATCTGTTTTCTAAGAAATTTCAGCAATTCATTTAACATATGTTTTTTTAGCTTGTACTGCGCTGGGCAGTCTCAGGGATACAAGGCCCATAAAAGTTCACAGCCCATGAGAACACTGAATGCCCAGCACTCCTTTTCTTCACAACATTCCTTCAGTGAGAGAGAGACTGTCGTATGCATTATGCCCTGGATAAGAAACAAGTTAAAGAAGTAAAGAATCCTTGCCAATCACTACAGATGTCTTTGACATGTTTGTTCCCATTACTCATTTCTATATCTCACCAGATAACCCACAGCACATTCATGCCCAGCCTTCTCTTTATCCATCACTTCATTTATTAGTTCTCAGATAACCTGAAGAAGAGTGATTTGAGCTCTTCACACCTGAAATAGGTTCACTTTCAATTCCAGAGAAACTGTGGCCAGATAGAGTCTTCTCAGCTACAGCATGTTGGTTAACATTCATAGTAAGGACAAAGAATGAATGAATAATAATGAATACTGAATGAATAATGAATACTAAATGAATACTGAAAATATGGAATGATAGTCTAAAAACTATGTTGAAAAGATGAGTAACTTCTAGAGGACTACTATACAGTATACTACCTATAGTTAACAATGGCTTAAAGGGTAGATGTCATGTTCAATGTTACTACTGTACACAAAAGAAACAACATCCAAAAACCAACGAGACAGAATGAAACTTGTGGAGGTAATGGAAATGTCTGTTACCGTGATTCACACGTGTATGCATATGTTCAAACTCATCAAATCCTATATATTAAGAAGTGCAGTGTTTTGTATACCAATTAAACATCTATTTAAAAATAAGTATATATGCCAATGTCTTGTTAGAAAGGAGGATATGAAGAGGAAACATTCATGATACTGTGTCCCAGGCTCCTGTTTTCCCTGCTCAAATCCTTTGAAATAAAATCAAATGTTCATAGTTCTAAAATTCTGCTTTTGTTATTTTACTCCCTTGTTTAGAAACAGTTGATGACGTTTCACTTCTAATCGGAACTACAGTCTCTGCCTTAACATACCATTCAAAGTTTTTCACAGTCTCATAGAAACCTTTTCCCCCTACCTTTTCCTAGCTACCGCTCTTCATAAAAACCCCCAGGGAGCTCCAGGGATTTTGCCATGCGCGGCATAGTCCCTTCTCCTCATGTATTGGAATATCACACTTCTGAAGAGCAGCAGCTGCTTATACTTGTTATTGGACAATACCAGTCAGTGTTTAGTAAATATTTAACTAATAAGATCAATATTTACCTCAATGGCTGTCAGACCAGTGATTTCATCCACTTAGCAAATATACATTAAACCCCTACCACTAACAGATCTATTCAAGGTGCATGCATGCATAGGAGAATAATCAGTGGACACGGGAAACTGGGGGTTAGGGAGGAGGGGGGGGAAGGGCAAGGGGAAAAAAATGGAGATCTATCTATCATCTGTTGTAATACTTATCTATCACTTGTTGTAATACTTTAAGCAATGAAATAAAAAAAAAAGAAAAAAAAAAGCAATGAACAAAGCAGAATCTCTGTTCTCATGAAACTTCACTTTTGGGGGGAGTAGACAATGTTAAATACACAAACATGCAGAGTATGTAGTATGTCACAATGATAAGTTTTCTGAAGGATAATAATGCAGAACCAAAAAATAGAGTCATAGCAGTGCTATTTAGGATTAAATAGTCAGGATAGGTAGCCCTCTCTATTAAACTGACAGGGAGGTCTTAACAAAATGAAAGTATGAAATGCCCCAAGGAACTGCATTTCAGGAAGGGGAAATAGCAAACGCAAAGGTCCTGAGGTAGGAGCTGGTACATTGTGTTCAAGGAGCAGGAAGAAGACCAGTAGAGATGGAACAAGGTAGGCAAATGGGAGAGGAGACGGAAAATAGGTCAGGGAGACAGGAGAGGGGTTTTGTAAATCTTGGTAAAGAGTTTGGATTTTATCCCAAGTAAAATGGAAAACTAGTAAAGGATTTGGAGCAGAGAAATGACATATATTTTCAAAGGACCACTCTGAATATTCTGTGAGCAGACGTGCAGCAAGGGAAAAATGGCTAAGAAGTCACTGCAAGTCTGGGCAAGAGACAGTGGTGACCTGGACTGGAGTTGTGGCAGAGCAGGTGGTGAGAAGTGACCAGATTCTGGCTGAAATTTAAAAACATAGTGGACAGATTTTGATGATGGACTTTCCCATAGAGTGAGAAAAATAAGAAAAGAGTCCAAGTTGATTCAAGTGTATTGGCCTAAAAAAAAATTAGAACCTTATGTTTTCATTTGCTGAGTTGGGGAAAGATCCTCATGAACCAAAAATTCAGATTGGACATCTACAGTTTGAGAGACCTCTGTGGGGAATACTTTAAGCCCCACCCCTCTTCCCCTTGACCCACCCCTGAGTTCATTTGCAGCTGTGGTGGGCAGTGCCTGTAAGCTCAGTCAGCCTCTTTTCTCAGCCTCTGGGGGCTTTCTCCAGTAAAAAGGAGCTTGCTAGACTGTGTGAGGGTGACCTAGAAGGACTTGTGACTTAATACTCCCGGGGCAACCCTGAAACATTGAGAGAACAGGGTATGCCTACACACCCCATGCTCCCCATGTTTCAGTGAGACAATCCGAGGCATGTGTATTAGGGTCCCTCCCTCAAAGGTTCCCCGGAAGATTCAGTTCCGTTTGCTCACAGTGGTCACCTGCTTATTAATGTGTACTTTATTGACTTATCTTCCTTCCTGTAGCAGTTTCTATCCCTCGACTTCCTACAATTGCCTCCCTGCCTCCTCGCCAAGTGAAGTACCCACACCAGCACATTGTAGGGTCTGCCTGGGAGTTCAACCTAAGACTGTTAAACATCCCAATATCAACATCCAAGAAGGAGATGAGTATACCATCTTGGAAATCAGGGAAAATGTGAGGGTATAGCTGAGAGGCATTAGTCTTTTACAAGTCTGTGTGAAAGCCCTTTGCTCAAGATCTGAATATGGGTAGGTTTCTACACATATTTGTCCCTTCTCTTCCTTATGTTCCCTTTTCCACATGGACACAATGATGCTCATCAATGAACAGTCTGAGCTTTCAGTAGAGTGCATAGCACAGTATCTACCTGGCAATAGCTTGAATAGTGATGACAATTTGATTACAAGGAGACTTGTCTTGACTCTGCCTTTATATAGGAAGCACTTTGTTTTTACTTTATTAATGTTTACTAGTGCTCCAGTGCACGGATTCATGGACATTTGAAAGGAAATTAATTAGAAGGTGGCCGGCAGGGTGGGACTGAGCAAGATGGACCAGGCACCTTCCCGGTCCCTCCCCAGCTGGGCTCACCTGGGGTGGTGCTGCAGCTTGAAGGGCATCTGCAGAGTAGGTGGGGTCCCTCCATCTGGCCTGCGGGATTGGGCAGAAACTGGCTCTCTGACATCACTCGAGAGGTCCTGGATTGTGAGAGGGCAGTTCTCGGATGATGCACCCTGGAATTGGGCTCCCTCCTTTCTGGCTCAAGGGTGCATCTCCTGAGACCCACTGCTGCCAAGTCCCTTCAGTTTGGCAGTTCCTGCGTTGAGCATCTGCCCTCTGGTGGTCAGTGCACATCATACCTACCAGCTGGTTGACAGGTTGGACAGTCGCTTAGCCTTTTATATATATAGATATGGGGTCACTGGAAAAACTGGCGAAGATTGTGGAGGGCTACCCCAAGCCATCCTTTGGTACTGTCATTACTTTCTAATAATGGTCTGGGCTCATCCACACTTTTCCACTTGCTGGCTCTGGGTTCAGAGCATGTTTTTTATGACGTATTTAGCCAGCAGCAGGCTAAGTGAAGACTGGACTCACTTTCAATCAATCATTTAACTGAATGAGAATACAGATTATTGTGTCTCACGTTGTGAATCAGAATATCAGATAAAGCACCACTCTTCTTGCATATATTATATCATATTCCGGAGTAATTTCCCCTTTGCAGGAAGCATAGAGAATTTGATTTTTCCTGCTGAGCAGTTATCTGTATAATTGTAAATCAGTGGAATCATTTACATGAATAATATTTTTATTCTAATTAAAGACCAAATTCAAGCACATAAAAAACGCTCCCAGTTCACACATTGCTAAAATGGTAATATTTTTATCCTGGCTATCATGTGAAGTTTCAGGTGACTAATGCATTTCCAAATGGCACTCACAAGCATACTAATATTTACAGGCATACTTCCTCTTATTGCACGTCACATTTTTGTGCTCCAAGATGTTGTGCTCACAACCAAGAACAAATTGAAAGCAAGACCCTCCACCTGCAAAAATATTATGACTAGCTTCGATTGTGATACTCGCTTTACTATGGTGGTCTGAAACCAGACCCACACTCTCTCCAAGGTATAAATAAGTGATGCCATCGTTTTAAGGTGAATTGAAAAAGATATATTTTAATATATTCTCCAATTTTTAAGTTTTTGTGTCAAATGGAGAAACCGTGTTCCTCAAAGAGAGCAAGTTTCCATAGTGGGATGAACATAGAAACTGATTTCTTATTTTGGGAAGCTCTTTTTAAATCATTACCATTAAGAAGCACACGCACATGGGATATTTCTGTACACATTTAATAACAGAGAAGTGGGATACCAAGTCTGCATGTCGCCCACACCCACAACACATCCTGTTAGAAGTCAGTCATCAGACGATGAAGGCTAATTGCCCCTTAAGGCTAGTTGAAGGTCTGGGCTCTTTCTTCACAAGGGGGCGCTGTGCAAACATATAGCTCTTTTCAGAGATGAGTATTTCCTTGCAGCCTGGCTTGACGTGAGTCTCTCAAACTATCAAAAAGCTCAGCTTCTTTCTCTGTTTGCTTTTTTTGGGGCCCTGGCTCTTCTTACCTCTGGGGGACGCCTGCTTTGTCTTCCTTAGTTCAATGTCACAGCACTTTCAATGGAGTGTGTGTTTCTCTGTCTCCTCAGCTCTTCTCTCTCTGACCTTAACATCTCAGCAATGCGTAAACTATAAGGCAATGTGTAGGTTAATAGAAGGTCAAGTTTTATTCCTGATGTTTGGTTAAAATCTAATCAAACTGAACACTTAAAGCTCCTGGTGATAAAAAATAAATAAATCTGACTACTTGAATTTTTAATAACTATATTTAATAACCTATATTTAATCAGATCATCTGATTAAAAAAGCAATCCCCTACCCCATAGGTGTAGTGTTGAGCATCGACCCATGCACCAAGAGGTCACCAGTTTGATTCCCAGTCAGGGCACATGCCCAGGTTGAGGTTGGATCCCCAGTGGGAGTGTGCAGGAGGCAGTAGAAAGATGTTTTGCTCTCAGCTCTCACATCAATATTTCTAGCTCTCCTTCTCCCTTCCTCTCTCTCTAAATTTAATAAAAATATTTTTAAGAGCAATCCTCATTTGTCCTGGAAAATTTGAATATTACAGAAAAAAAAGTTATGCCCTAACCGGTTTGGCTCAGTGGATAGAGCATCAGCCTGCAGACTGAAGGGTCCCAGGTTCGATTCCGGTCAAGGGCACGTACCTTGTTGTGAGCACATCCCCAGTAGGGAGTGTGCAGGAGGCAGCTGATCGATGTTTCTCTCTCATCAATGTTTTTAACTCTCTATCCCTCTCCCTTCCTCTCTGTAAAAAAAAAAAAAATCAATAAAAATATATTTTAAAAAAAAAGAAAGAAAAAAAGTTTAGAAACACCAATGATCCTACTGCCCAGAGATAACACTGTCAATATTTTAATTAAATGAGATTAATTGATCAATGCTTTTCAGAAGTAATTATTTTCAACTTAGTATTAGCAATTCTATAATGCACTTTTTATTAAAATGTAGTTGATATATAACACTGTAAATTTAAGGTGACCAGCATATTAACTTGATATATTTATGTATTGCAACATGATTGCCATTATAGCATTAGCTAAAACTTGTATTGTGTCACATAGTTATCATTTATTTTTGTGAGTAAAATAATAAAGATTCAGGCTCTTAACAAGTTTGACTTTCATAATATAGTATTGTTGTCTGTAATCTCTATGCTGTACCTTAGATCTCTGGGACCTACTTACCTAGTAGTTGAAACTCATATAGTTAAATAACACATCTCTTATTCCCCTACCACGGCACCTGGTAACCCCGCTTCTCTCTCTGTTTTTACGAGTTTCACTTTCTGACATTCCGAATATAACTGATATCACACAGTATCTGTCTCTATCTGATTCATCTCACTTAACATAATGTTGTTGTAATGGCAGGATTTTCTTCTTCTATCTCATGACTGAGTAATATTCCATCCTGTGTGTACTTTCTATGTACTTCTTAAAGTATTAACACTGGCACCTTTTTGAAAGTGCTGTGATGCGTTGTTTAGCTATATTTGCTATTGTCACTGAACTGCCGTAATCAGGTGGTGCTATAGTTGCAAACATGCCCAAAGAGCTGATTGCCTGAATCTGACACGCCCTATGGTTCTTCTAGTACCCAAAGGTCCTCGCTGGTTGGATCCCCAAGGTGACCTGCTCCTCTTTGATTATTCCTTTTCAAGTATCCAATTCCAAACACAAACTGAGTATTCAGTAATTATTCATACGAATTCTTTAGTTTTATGAAGACTAAAGTTTATTAGGTTTCCTCTGCTGCTCTCATGATGTCATTTGACTTTGAGAGCATCTCACATTGCTCAGAGGGTAGGTAGTAAGCTGGCTTTTCATAGGCATATAAGAAATAGTAGATGAAAAATAGATTCATTGGGGGGTGGGGAGGTAAGAGATCAACTGAATGACTTGTATGCATGAATATAAGCATAACCAATGGACTCAAGATACTGGGGGGTAGGGGAGGCTGGGAGAAGGTCAATGGGAAAAAAGGAAGCATATGTACTACTCTTTTAATACTTTAAGCAGTAAAATAAATTTTTAAAAAAGAGATTCATTGATATGGGGATGTTTTTTCATTTATTACAAAAGTAGAATCTCTTTCTTGTCTATAACAAACTAGGTATAAATTTATATAATATTTATTTTAAAACACAAGCAAAGGAAACAGAAAAACCAAAAAGTTCTCATTTATTGAAGTGTCTTCTGACTTGAAAATTTTATAGAATATTTTGTAAAGTATCAGTAACTATGGAATACTCCTAGTCACCCCATTCTTAACCACCTGACTAAACTCATTATTTACTAAGAATTGCCCCGTATGACATAATTCAGAATACATTGCCTCTGACTAAAATGGAATAAAATCTCATGGTTGACAGTTTTGTCACTGACATGGATATTGATTTTGATTATTTGTAACCTTTCAGCATACCTTTAACATTTACTTTTTATCATTAACTTATTTTTGTTGGTAGGATTTAGGAGTTCAAATTTATTATGTTCAAGTTTATCATGTTCTTTACTTTACATAGAAAAAAAAATGTTTTTTCCCACTGCAAATTTCACCCTTTAAAGTATACTAAAAAATAAAACATAAAGGCTTATAGTTTAGGATCAACATAATATACAACCCATAAACATTATTCAGATGAATTTTATAACAGTACAGTTGTCATTGCTCAAGTCCCATATACTACTCACCTGTTAAGAAACAGTCTCTTACAGATACACAGGTGATCACTATAAAATCCCTTCAACTTTTATGTAATTTTCAAATTTTTCGTAACACTATTGTAAGAAAAATATTTTCTTAATACAGCAAGAACCATCTTCTCCTTTTTTTTCTCTCAAACCAATGATATATGTCCCATGAAGTTTGTGCCTTGGACGTCTCTAATTCAGCTCATTCTGCACTGTTGCCGAGATGCCTGCCCTATTTTGGGCATGCATATTTTTCCTTTATCTGTAAAAAAAAAATGCCAATGGACATTTTTTCATTTTCAATGTTGTGAATACTATTGATACATTTTATTGAGAAAACACTGACTAGGCTAGGTTACAAAGGTATTTTTCTGATGTGAGATTATTTTCCCTGTTGCAAGACTGTAGAAAGGGACCAGATCCTCTCCCCAAACCTCCCTCTTTTTTTTTTGTATCCTCAGCCCTGACTTAGACCCACACTTAGCACCAGGCATGAAATAAGAATTTATTTCTTTTTTTTAATTCTTTATTGTTTAAAGTATTACGAACAGTATTACATATGTCTCCTTTTCCCCCCCATTGACCCCTCCCTGGCCACCCCCACCCCCAGGCTCATGCCCTCACACCCCTCGTGTTTGTGTCCATTGTTTATGCTTATGGCCATGCATACAAGTCCTTCGGTTGCTCCCTTATTTCCCCCCACTCCTCTGCCTTCCCTCTGAAGTGTGACGGTCTGTTCAATGCTTCTCTACCTCTGGATCTATTTTTGTTCATCACGTTATGTTGTTCATTATATTCCATAAATGAGTGAGGTCATGTGATATTTATCTTTCTCTGACTGGCTTATTTCACTAATAAATGCATCTCTCCTATGCCCTCCCAGTTTAACATGTGAAGAGCAGACCGGCAAAGGAGAGGTGTTTTACACAAAATAGCTCATTCGACTTGTTTCAAATGTTGGTCATTGAAAAAAATCATCTTCTCCTTAATTATATACTTCTTCTCACAAATGGACTGAAGAAATTTTCCATTTCTATAAACATTGTATATCCTTTCTCTTCCTTCTGCCCTGATATGTTTTAAAAATATAAACCCGGTCCAATTCTTAGTAGCCTTGAGCTTCAGTCTTCAGCTCTAAGCTCCATTTGGGCATCATGTTCACCATTGATGGTGAGCATGCAGCTAGCATAATACCTAACACATAGTAGATACCTGATATATACTTATGAATGAATGGGAGGTCAGAAAGGAAAAAGAAGGGTAGGAGGGAGCAACAAGGAAGGATGGATTAGTAGTTTAATAAAATTTCATGTGGAAACTAATTTACTAGACCATATCTTTTAGAATCTTGTGATTTTGGTTAGGGTCACTTTTAGAATATCTAGAAAACTGCTTCCTGCCCCAAACATTTCATTATCTAATGTTCAATGGTGTTTAAAAATCCACCGTTATGGTTTTGTTTCTTTGATCACAATATATTTCATTTTTAAATGTGACTTCAATTCCTCGAGCCATCCATAACTTTTATATCAAACTAAAATAGATGTAATTTATACCAAAATTTGCTATAAATCAATTATTTTACTTGATATCATCTGACCAATGAAAAAAACAGCCATGTTTTCTCAAATTTACTTCTACATTTTAAAGGCGATAAGTTTAATAGAGGAAGTCCTTACTTTAGAAATGTCTCATACTGGAAAGTTAAGCGGTAAGCCAGAGTTTTAATGAAGACACATCATTTATCACTTCCCAAACATGGGAAAGTCACCTAGCTCCTCCGAACCAAAAGAAGTCAAGCTTGTGATGGCAGCGAAAGCAAGACCAGAGCCCGCATTGCTGCCTTTTACCTCTGCTCTAACTGTGTCTGTTATAAATTTTTTAGAAGGTCTTGAGGGATAGCTAGAAAGTGGTGCCTTAAGGGGTATTCATCCTGTTAGAAAACCAAAACAAATAACTGAAATAAACTCTGTTTTCTTTCACTGTTACTCAAATATCAGATTTCTATTTTAGCTCCTGGTAATCGCTGCCATTGGTTGGGTGGATAGAAAAGTGTTTATATTTCTCTTCTACGTAAAATATGCAGAAGGAAAATGCAGAGCAATACAGAGGATATACAAAAACTGACATTATCACTTCTCCTCAAGCCTTACTAGATTGTGCCAGGCCTCCTCTCTGCCTCCGTAACTCTGATTATCACAGCGGAGCCATTCAGCCCCCATGACACCTAGAGCAACAGAACAATCTTGTCCCTGGAATAGGAATTTCAAGGGCTTGGTAAGCTTGCTACCGTGAAGACAAGGTTTGAGACATGCAAAATAGCTTAGACTCGCATCTCCATCATTTTAGTAGTTTTCAAGTGTCAGCCAAGTTATTTCACCTCTCCAAGCCTCAGATTTTTTTTTTGTCTATAAGGTGGCAATAATATCTACCTGAGAGTCGGTGAAGATTAATTAAGGTTATAGAGCTACAGTACCTGTATCCCATTCCTTCTCTGAAAATCCAGAACTTTCTTTATGACTTAACTCCAAAGAAAGGGCTCTATCCTCATTTATTACTTCATTCATTTATGTTCTAGACATATATTAAGAGCATATGTTTTATGATCTAATATCTTAATTTGCATCTCAGATCTGCCTCTCATTGGTTATAAGATCAGAGGTGAGTTGCTAAGCCTCCATGCCTGAGTTGTAAAACAGAATAAAGGTAAAGCCAAGCTCATACATTTATTATTGTGAGAATAACACAACATATGTTAAGCCCTTACCACAGAATAAATACTAAATAAGGCATTGATACCATCATAGTAAACATAAGGAATTAGAAAAATGCCTTGAGCTTATGGTGATGTTTGCTTCACAAACTCAGTCAATGCACAGGTAGTACTGGAGGGAGAAAGGGGACCTGCGGGTTACAGGTCAGTGATAAGTGCCCAGAAATGGGGAAGTTTATGAATGTTGGCTCTAATAAATGGCTGTCCAGATTTAGCGAGATATTGAACACTGTCATGGAAAAGGTCGCAGTGCCAAGGCTGAGTGCATGAGATTGTTATTATTTAGAGATTCTTGGCACTTGGGGTCTTTTTCTCCCAAGGGAGTGAATTTGTGTGCTTTTCAGGCTGGTAAATTTCATCACTGCTTTTGCTTGTTTGTTAACATAGTTCTAAAAAGCTGAAAGGGGCCATTCCTGTCCTTATTTGGTGTGTGGCCAGCAAGGAGAGCAGCGTGAGTAGGAGCCAGTGTAGCATATGCTTTTCTACTTAAAGCAACTTGTCTTCATAATCCCATGTGTGTGTGTTTTTAAAGGAATAGAAATGCTTCTCTATTCACATAAAACCCAGGATTTTGAATGATGTGAAAATTCCATCAGCTAATTTTAGTTGAATTCCTTGTCACTTAATTTTCCTTTTTAGTTCTAGCAAAGAGAAACCAAGAGAAGGTTTTCATGCTGCAAAGAACGCATTAGGATTTTGTTATAGGATTAAACTTTAAAACATAGGAGCGTGGTATTCTGTTCTTATACAGTTAAAATAAAAAGATTCCAAAGAGAGAAAAATATCATTCATCCAAACTAGAGGTGGATACCTTTTGGAATCAGCGAAATGATAAGCCTGCTTACTGTGCTCATGAGGTAACCCATCTTAGAGGACAGTTTTTAAAACTGGAAATGTTTCTCACAATATAACCGTAGTTTTTCTAGTTACCCAAAAAACTTACAAACATTACCAGTAGCGGTGCCTAAAATTTTTGTGGCATTTCAGAGGTTCGTTCCTCTCAAAAACTCTGTGCAGAGGTTCTCTTTTGAATAAGAGTGCAATGCAGCAAGGTCAGGCAACAGTGCTCAAGGTCACATGGCAAATTAATAGTGTAACCATTCATTGCTCTGATTCCCCTCTGCCCTGAATATTTGCCTAATGATGTTTCATTAAAAAAAAAAAACAAATGCTGAGGCAGCTCTGTAATTCACTTGGGCATAACAGCGACAGTGGTGCTTTTTCCAGGTTTTATTTGTTTGTTTGTTAATTTATTGCTACAACCATGCCTTGTCAGAGAGAGCATCTAAAGAAACGGAAAATAAATAAGTCCTATCTAAATTACCCATAGTGACATTTTTTGCTCCTGTTGAGGGACATAAAATATATCATGTAGATGATGCATCTTATTTTCAAGTAGCCAGGAGATTATTGATTTGCTCATTCATTAAACACCCATTATTGTGACTTATTTTTCTAGGCCATTTGCAAGGCACTGGGGATTCAGTGAGAAAGCAGACATGATCTATGTCCCACTGATGTTTAGGTCTATCAGGGAAGCCAGATATTGAAAATGTAATTACAAATGTGCTGCCAGTGACAAAGAGGAAGTGCAGAGTGCTGTGGAGACAGCCCCTGGTGTGGGAAAGCAGGGAAGGCTTCCTGGAGAAAGTGGCTTTCAGATGAAATTTTGCATTCAGCCTTTCACTTACTAGACAATAATTAAGGGGAGTTTTTTTCAGTCTGAATTAATGAGTACAATATTGAAAAGAAATAATTGTTCTGATTTTTTAAATCCTCATATGCAGAAAATGGACAATTGCTGACCCCAGAACACTTTTATACACATTTTAAAACATCATGTTTAGTTTTTATTTTAAGTAAATAGCCTCTATTAATTTCAATTTTTTAAATAATTTGACTCTAGAACTATTTCTTGTTGAATACTGAGAAAAACCACCTAGGATTTTGTCAATTACTTAGTAGATGCTTAATAAACATAAATTCTATTTCCCCTTCCCTCTCATTTCTACCTCTTTGAATTCTCTCCTTTAATACTGTTTATCCAAGTATTTAGAAGAAATTTGGTGCCTTATTGGATAGAAAGGGATTGACTTCATTATCTTCCAAACTGCTGAAACATTTTTAAACATACTCTAAATTAGGTGGAAACTTTAAGTGCACGGTAAAGCATTTGGATTCAAAATCAAGTTTTATTTATCTTTTGTTCTCATATTTAACCATGCCTCTTGTCATTTGTTTTATCCTATGACTTAATAGTTTTAAGCTCTTCAATTACATTTTATTTCTGTTTGTATCTTGGTACATATACGTATAAAGAATATATTTGCAGCAGCTTACACAGAGAATGCTTTCCTAATATTCTTAAGGCTACAGGGTATCATTAAATAGTAATTGTCTTCTATTTCAGAACATGAAATAATTGACCACTTTTAATTAAGTAGATACACATAACATTGAGAATGACTATTTGAAAGCAATTCCAAGAAAATGCTACCATTATTTTGCAGCATTTCCATTTGGGATAATAATTTTAGTTGATTATGATAATATCCTATCTAATAAAAGAGTAATATGCAAATTGACCATCACAAGATGGCTTCCCCCATGTGGTCAAAGATGGCCACCACAAGATGCCCAGCAAGAGAGGGCAGTTGGGAGGGACCCAGGCCTGCAGAGGAGGACAGTTGGGGGGGGGACCCAGACTGGAAGAGGAAGACAGTTGGGGGGGGACCCAGGCCTGCAGGGGTGGGCAGTTGGGAGGGAACCTGGCCTAGGGGAGGGCA
>PVJC01043767.1:0-14367 GCA_004026665.1 Murina feae
CTCAATAAAAGGCTGGTGAGACTCAGGCATCAGTGGGCAATCTACCCTGGTAGAGGAAAGATGCCACGCCTGGTCCCCCAGTTTCCAAATTGATTCTCTTCCAGTCTCTCTCTCTTCATTTTGTGTGCGGCCTCCTTCAGAACTCGAACCCTGAATAGGAACCCTGAACTACGCTGGACGTGTAAGGGGCTTCAATACAGATGGGTGGTAAGGAGTGAGGGGTCCTGGATTTCAAGAGGGATGTCTTACTGCTGGCTTAGGCCCAGTCCCATGGGGCCTAAGTCCATCAGGATCAGGCCTAAGCTGGCAGTTGGACATCCCCCAAGTAGTTCTGGACTGTGAGAGGGCACAGGCTGGGTTGAGACCACCCCCTCTGTGCATGAATTTCATGCACTGGGCCTCTAGTAAATTTATAATTCTTCACTCCCCACCCCAAATAGTATGAAAGGGACTTGGAAATTGATACATGATATGAATTAAAGCATGATATAGCTGTTTATTAGGAGAGTAATTACTTCAATAAGACAATTAAATGCTAAATTTCAAGGGTAATTTCTAAAAATATGTAGCAGGTATAACTTCCAAAACTTTACAGGCAAGAAAATAACCCTCACTCAACTTTACTGGAAGACTAAAGAGAGAACATGATTAATAAAGAAGAGCATGTTTCCTTTTATTGATCGCACTGAGGCTGCAGACACTCAGAGCTTGCATCTTGTCTTCTGTATCAAGTGTATAGAACAGTCCTCATCCAAAAACAAATTGCTCACTAAATGGCAATATGCTCATTAAATTTTATACATTTTTATAAGAAAAATCAATTCATCCTAAATATTTGAAAATTAATTAGGGTCAACATTTACCCATTACTTTGGTAACTGCATGTAGTTTATTTTTATATCCTTTGGACTTTAAAATTTGGGGTCAATATTTTAAAATTTATTTTCAAATAAAAATCTTTATTGTGAAGAGTATCACAAATGTTCCCCCTTTTCCTCCATTGTTCCCTTCCATCCAATTGCCACCCCGCCCCAGACCTTCACCCTACTGTCTGTGTCCATAGGTAAGATCATATATCTATATCTATATCTATATCTATATCTATATCTATATCTATATCTATATCTAATCTATCTATATATGTGTGTATATATACTAGAAGCCCAGTGCACAAAAATTTGTGCACTTGGGGGAGGTCCCTCAGCCCAGCCTGTGCCCTCTCGCAGTCTGGGACCCCTTGGAGGATGTCCACCTGCTGGCATGCCTGGCCAGCATGGGTGAGGGGCTGATGGCTGTTTGCAGGCTGGCCAAGCCCCCCAATGGGGACCCTCACCCCATAGGGGTGTGGCTGGCCTGGGTTAGGTGCCGAGGGCCATTTTCAAGTTGCCCACAGCTCCCATTGACCCAATGTCCCAACAAGGCTGGCTGGAATCAGGTTTCTGGGGTTTATTTATCTTCTATAATTGAAACTTTGTTGCCTTGAGCAGAGGCCCAGCTGGCCTAGGCAGGCAGTTTCCTCCATCGCTGGTGCAACAGAAGCCTCCTGTTTGCTCTAGCTCCATGGCTGCTGGCCGCCATCTTGGCTGCGTTAATTTGCATACACCCACCCTGATTGGCTGGTGGGCGTGGTTTGGGTGTAATGGAGTGATGGTCAATTTGCATATTACTATTTTATTAGATTATATATATAAAATTTTATTTTTAAAGAGGAAGGAAGAGGGAGAGATAGAAACATCCATGATGAGACTCATTGATTGGCTGCCTCCTGCACAACCCCCACTTGGAATCGAGCCCACAACCTGGGCATCTGCCCTTGACTAGAATTGAACCCAGGACCCTTCAGTCTCCAAGCTGATACTCTATCCACTGAGCCATAACCAGCCAGGGCTATAGGTAAAATCTTTGGTTAATCTCTTCCTCCTCCCCCTTCCCTCTTTCCTCTGAGATTCTTCAGACTGTTCAGAGTTTCCATGCCTCTGATTTTATTCATTAGTTTATTTTGACTATTACATTTCTTGTTCATTTATTTTGATTTTTAGACTCAATTGTTGATATATATGTATTTATCGAGAATACTCTTCAACATTTCATTAGTATTATTTTGGTGGTGATGAACTCCTTTAGCTTTTTCTTCTCTGTGAAGCTCTTTATCTGACCTTCAATTCTAAATGAGAGTTTTATTGGGTAATCTTGGTTGTAGGTCCTTGCTATTCATCACTTTAAATACTTCTTGCCACTCCCTCTGACCTGCAAAGTTTCTGTTGAGAAATCAGCTGATGGTCATATGGGCACTCCCTTATAGGTAACTAACTGCCTTTCTCTTACTGCTTTTTTTAAAAGATATATTTTATTGATTTTTTTATAGAGAGGATGAGAGAGGGATAGTTAGAAACATCAATGAATGAGAGCATCGACCAGCTGCCTTCTGCACACCCCCTACAAGGTACATGCCCTTGATGGGAATCAAACCTGGGACCCTTCAGTCTGCAAGCTGACACTCTAACCACTGAGCCAAACTGGTTAGGGCTCTTGCTGCTTTTAAGATTCTCTTTGTATGATGTGTCTTGGTGTGGGCCTCTTTTGGTTCCTCTTATTTGGGACTCTGCACTTCCTGGACTTGTAGGTCTGTTTCTTTCACCAGATAGGGGGCGTTTTCTGTCATTATTTCTTTAAATAGGTTTTGAATATATTACTCTCTCTCGTTTTCTTCTGGCACGCCCATAATGCAAATGTCAGGACACTTGACAGTGTCCCAGAAGCTCCTCACACTATCTTCATATTTCTGGATTTTTTCTTTTTGCTTCTCTGATTGGGTTTTTTTTTTTGTTTTTTGTTTTTTTTTTGTTTTTTTTTTGCTTCTCATATTCCAAATAGGTAATTTGATTCTCAAAATTCTCTACTCTACTGTAGAATCGCTATAAATTATTCTTTATTTCAGTTAGTTTATGCTTAATTTCTTGCTAGTCCTTTAGCATGTCTTTGACATTCTCACTATGATCCTTGAATGTCTCATGAAGATCCTTGAGTAACCTTATTACCATGGTTTTGAATGTTGTATCCAGTAATTTGCTTGGTTCCATTTCTTTCATTTTTTTTAAATAATATATTTTTACTAGGGGCCCGGTGCACAAAAATTTGTGCACTTGGGAGGTCCCTCAGCCCAGCCTGTGCCCTCTCACAGTCTGGGACCCCTCTGGGGATGTCCACCTGCTGGTGTGCCTGGTCAGCCTGGCTGAAGGACTGATGGCTGTCTGCAGGCTGACCAAGCCCCCCAGTGGGGTCCCTCACCCCATTGGGGTGTGGCCAGTGTGGGTGATGGGCTGAGGGGCACTTTCTGGCTGCCCACAGCTCCCATGGACCCAATGTTCCAGCAAGCCTGGCTGGAAGCAGGTTCCTGGTAATTGATACACTGTTTCTTTAAGCCGAGCCTAGGCAGGTAACGAATCCTCGTTTCTGCTTCAGCTTGTGGTTTCTATAATTGATACACTGTTCCTTTAAGCGGAGCCTAGGCAGGTGACGAAGTTCGCAGCCAGGACTGCTGCTTGTTTCAGCTCCCAAGGCTTCTACGATTGATACTTTGTTGCAAATATGATGTTGACTGGAGCAGGGAGAAGGCCAGCCAGCCTGGCAAACAGTTTCACTCCTACTGCAACGGACGCTGCCTGTTTACTCAGCTCCCTGAGTTCCTGCCTCCATGTTGGCTGGGTTAATTTGCATACAGCTGCTCTGATTGGCTGGTGAGTGTGGCTTAGGTGTCCCGAAGGGATGGTCAATTTCAATACTACGCTTTTATTAGATAAGACTGATTTCAGAGGCGAAGAGAGAGAGAGATAAAAACATCGATGGGAGAAAATCATTGATCGGCTGTTACCTGCATGCCCCACACTGGAGACCAAGCCTACAACCCAAGCATGTGCCCAGAATCTAACTTGGGACCCTTCAGTACACAGGCCAATGCTCTATCCACTGAGCCAAACTAGCTAGAGCCCATTTCTTTCATTTTTGACATTTCTTTTTCTCCACACTTAGGATATTCCCTGTGTTTGTTTCTGTGTATTAGGTAGAACTGCTATGTCCCCTCGAATTGGTAGAGTGGCCTTGTGTAGTAGGTGTCCTGTGGGGCCCAGTGGCTTAGCCTCCCAAGTCACTTGTGCTGGGCACTCTAGGTTAAGGTGACCAGATGTCCCGCTTTTGGCGGGACAGTCCTGATTTTTAACAGTTTGTCCCGCGGCATTTTTAAAATGTCCTAATTACTCTTTGTAATATTTTAAGTAATAATTTTTAAAAAAAAGAAAAAAAGAACTCCGCCCCCCCTTCCCTGGTCAATGGTGTACCGCTTTAAATCTGGTCACCTTACTCTAAGTGCACCCCTGTGTGGGCTGTGTGCACAGTCTTGTATTTGGCATCTTGCTGTTGGCATATGAAGGAATTGACCTCCAGGCCAGTTAGCTGTGAGGATCAGCTGGGATGACAGGAGAGCTGCTGTGCAGGAGACACACCTATGGAGCAGGACTTGCTTCAGTGGGGCTTGTTACTGAGTCTGCTTCTTGAGTGTGTTGCTTGTGGATGTGAGGACTTGTAATCTGCTATGGTCTGAAGCTGTCCACCACTGGCTGTAGGACCTCTAGGGAGGTGCTAAGTTAGTCACTGCCTGGGCCACCCAGCAGGAACTACAGAAGGATATGTAGATGACTGTTACTTGTGTTGGGCTTGGAAGTGCCCATGGGAGGCCCAGCTGTGATACAAGTAGGCTAGTGCTAGCACCGGGTCTTAGGCTTTTTATTGATAAGTTTGGGGAATGCTGACACCAGCTGCAGCTTGTTTGAGCTGCAGCCTTGTAGTTGGCATCTTTTAGCAAAGTCTAAAGCCTGAGCCAGGGCAGGCTACTCATATGGAAAAGCTGCTGAAAAGTTTGAGTAGGGCTGCAAATTAGGTGGGACAGGTCACAGGAAATCATGAGGGTAGAGTGACAGTGTGAGTCAGGCTGATGGAGACTCAAAATGTGGCTGACAATCAGCCCTGCGACAGGGGACAATGATCCCTGCAAGCCCATATAGGGGAAATCCAGTTCCTCCTGCATGTGTCTGGGTCCCCCAAAGCTGCCCAGCACTGGAACTCAGATGGATTGAGTCTGAATAAGTTCATGCATCAGCTTTTTAAGAGGAACTGCCTGGGTCTCTAGCATCCTCTGTGCCACTCAGGCACAATCTCCATTGGTTTTTACAGCCCATAATTATAGGAACTTCTCTTCCCAGCTCTAGAAGCCTGGGATGGGGGTCTGTTGTGGAGCTGGGACCCCTTGCTCTTCACAGGTGGCCTTCTCAGAGATGATCTCCCTCCCTATTGAAACAACACAGGTCAAAGCAGCCAGTTCTATGCCTCTGCCCCTCCTACCAGCCCCAATGTGCTTTTTTCTTCACTTCTCTAGTTGTAGGACTTCCAAGCAGTTCTGAGTGATGGTTGTTTTGTATTTTAGTGGTAATTTTGATTCACTTATGTTGCCATCTTGGTTCTCTCTGAACATATCTCAAAGTTGTGAGGTTTTTTTTTAATAAAATAAACATCTTTGGGTGGGTGGAGGAAGGGGTAAACGGTTGATAAACGATGACGGAAGACATGACTTGGGGTAGTGAACACTGAATACAATATACAGATGGTATGCTATAGAACGGTACACCTTAAAGCTACATAATTTTATTAACCAATGTAACCCTAATAAATTCAATTTAAAAAAGAAAAAAGAAATATCTTCACCCTTTACCTGTCTTCTCTGTTCCAAATTTTTGCTTTTAGTGATTTTAGTTTTTCATTTTACATAATCCTATCTTTCCATCTTTTGTATTTCTTCCATCACTAAATTGAGTATTGTTTATCAAATACCTCACAATTTCAATTACCTTTGAACATGGAGAACTGTTAAGCTATTAATAAGAATATACTTGGGACATGCATGACCCCAGCCCAATGTTAATATGGCTCAAGAGATAGTCTGAATTTAAAAGGACATCAGTCCCTGAATGTGCAAGTATCCTGTTCCTGACCCACCTTTATTAGAATTACAAAATATAAATATTGGAAACCTTAAAAGATGATAAATCTTGGGATTTGTTTTGAATTTTTTTATGTTCACCCTAATCTGAGGATAGTTTTTCCGACTTTTTTTTAAGAGAGGTGGAGAGAGAAACGTCCATGTAAGAGAGACAAATTGATTGATTGGTTGCCTCCTGCACACTTTCTGACCGGGGATTGAACCTGCAAGTGAGGTGTGTGCCCTTGTCTGGGAAATGATCCTGCAACCTTTTGGTGTGTGGGCTGATAAGCTAACCACTGCACAATGCCAGCCAGGGCTTACGTTTTTGTTTTTTAAATTCAACATACAAGTTATCAGCCTACTGAAAAGGCAAAATTAATTAGGAGATTCTCACCAAAAGATGTTCATCACTTTTGTCACTGTTTCTTTCTAATAGCTTTCAAAATTTTGTCTGAGCATTAGTAAAGAGATAGATTTTTAAAAACAGGACTTGTATTAGAAAAATTGAACTTAGAGATGTATAGTAAGTACAACTGTAGACTTCAAAAATTTGGGGACCAAATTGTGATTAATGGTCACCTGTTATTACTGCTGCTCTTGTGAACATTGTTAATTTTGCTGAAATCCTCATTGATTTCAATGGCTTCCAGAACATTTGTGTTGGGAGCTAAGTGTTGTGCTGTCCAATACAGTAGCCATTACTTACATATGAAAATTTCAATTAAAAAATTTTAAATCAGATCCTGTAATACTAGTCTTTAGTGTCCAACAGTTACATGTGGCTAAGAGCTGCCCTACTGAATGGTATAGATACAGAATATTTGTCCCTTATAAAAGTTTTTGTTGGGCTACTTTGTCTTTCAAAATATCTTCTGGGCTGTTTCTCACCACCTCGATCCTCTCTGAGACCTCTCCTCCATTTTTATTATTTCAGATACATTCTTAGTCTCCTTGCAACTCCACATTGACCCTTCTGAAAATGGGGCTGTGTTTTTACTCAACATTTACTAACAAATACCATGCACAGGGAAATGAGGCACACAGAACTTAAGTCTGAATGTTACTCCATGTTTGACAACATACAGCAGCTCTCACCATGCACGCATTCTGCCTATTGAGTCCCAAACTACCATCCCACTGATGATGGAGAGAGACCCTGAGCCACATGTAGACACATTAGTGATCAAGGTCTACTTTGGGCCTGCAACCTATCTGGGCTCATTTTTCATCATGGGGTTGCATATACCTTAGGTATTTTTGTCCAGTCAGAGCTTACAGCAACATGAGAGCAGTAACCACATATATTTCTTCAATATTCTTCAAAAGTAAAATGTCATTTAATATCATTAGTGTGGTAACTGCTTGTATGTAATACTAAGTCATACCAACATGGGGACTGATCATTGGCCCCAAACTATCCCCAGGTGAAATTTGAGTATGAAATATTCAATATCAGGAAACTCTTGTCAGTTCTGAAATCCAATACTGCTTCTAGAGGAAAGCCAATTCTGAAAAGCACATGCTTAACTATTTCAATGAAGTGGCACCTATCTGCTTTCAAATGTCTTATAGCTAAAATATTTTATAGATAAAAGCAAATATTACAAATGTTATGTTAAATGTGAACAGATAGGTGATCAATGTTTTAGTCTTTCAGCTTTTCTGTATGTCTAAAATTTCCCACAATGGAAAGTTGAATACATATCACTTTTTGTTTATCTATTGAGCAGCCTGTAGGCATTTGGACTGTTTGGCTATTATGACTAATACCACATTGATTACTCACATACACTTCTTCATATGTAGGCTTCAATGGTTTTATAAGCTTAAAACATTAATGATTTTTATTTTTTTTAAGGAAATTGTGAGTTCTTTTTTTTTTAAATATATTTTATTGATTTTTTATAGAGAGTGAGGGAGAGGGATAGAGAGTTAGAAACATCAATGAGAGAGAAACATCAATCAGCCACCTCCTGCACACTGCCCACTGGGGATGTGCCCACAACCCAGGTACATGCCCTTGACTGGAATCGAACCTGGGACCTTTCAGTTCGCAGGCCGACGCTCTATCCACTGAGCCAAACCAGTTAGGGCCATTAATGGTTTTTAAAAATGGGTTGTGCTCTGGCACCATCCCGTAATGCTATTTTCAAGCCTCAAGTTTAATAAACTTCAATAAAACCATGATGACTAGAATTTTCAGAAAACGTTGTTCTGGTAGCTTTCTGGTGGAGGGCTAGACAACATGATATCTATTTGTTTTGTTTCAATGTGTCCCCAAATTCTGCTTTTGCAAACATCCTATCTAATAAAAGAGTAATATGCAAATTAGCCTTCACTCCGTCACAAAGATGGCGGCAGCCAGGGAGCTGTAGCGAGGCAGAAGGCTTGTGTTGCCCCGGCGATGAAGGAAGCCAAGATTCCTACCTGCTCTGCAGGCCCTGAGCTCTCTGCTCAAGGCAACGAAGTTTCAATTACATAAGGTAAATAAACCCCAGATATCTGCTTCCAGCTGGCCTCCGCTCAAGGCGGGGCTGGGAACCTGGGTTGCCAGGGGCAACCTAGGCTTTGAGCAGGACCAAGGCAACAAAGTTTCAATTATACAAATTAAATAAATCCCAGATACCTGCTTCCAGTCCTCGGCCATGGCCAGCCTGATAAGGGACCTAGCCCCTCACCCAGGCTGGCCAGACACCCCAGTATAAACCCCCACCCTGAAGGGGATGTGGCCAGCCTGAAAACAGCCCTCTGCCCTCACCTAGGCTGGCCACAGCCCCATGGGGTGAGGATCTCAACTGGGGAATTTGACCAGACTGCGAACAGCCCTCAGCCCTTCACCCAGACTGGCATGGCACCCCAGTGGCGACCCCCACCCCCACCACCCTGAACGGGGGGGGGGGGTGGGGGGTGGCCAGTCTGCAAACAGCCATCAGCCCCTTACCCAGGCTGGCGACAGCCCCATGGGATGAGGGTCCCCCATGGAGGATATCACCAGCTTGAAAATAACCCTCAGCCCCTCACCCAGGCTGTCCAGGAACCCCAGCGGGAACCCTCACCCCGATCTGGGACACCCTTCAGGGCAAACCAACTAACCCCCACCTGCACACCAGGCCTCTGTCCTATATAATAAAAGGGTAATATGCAAATTGACCCTAAAAGCAGAACGACTGGGAATGACTGGTCACTATGACACACACTGACCACCAGGGGAGCTCTGCTCAGCCACAAGCCAGGCTGCCAGCTGCCAGCACAGCAGTGGTGGTGGGAACCTCTCCTGACTCCTCAGCAGTGCTAAGGATGTCCAACTACAGCTTAGGCCTGCACCCCCCTGGCAACTGGACATCCCCTGAGGGTTCCCGGAATGCCAGAGGGATGTCTGACTGCCAGCTTAGGCCCAATCCCCCCTGGGAAGCAGGCCTAAACCAGGAGGTGGACATCCCCCAAGGGGTCCCAGACTGCAAGATGGCACAGGCTGGGCTGAGACACACTCTCCTCTCTGAGTGCACAAATTTTTGTGCACTAAGCCTCTAGTAGTATAGAATAATCATAACAGTGTTTCACAGATGATTAAAGATTTTGCAGGACTAAAGATTTTACAGGGTCTCCTGGTAACTAAACAGAGAGCTGCTCCTGGGACTGTAGAGGACAATGCCCAGCAGAATGTGTTCACTGGGTTTTGAATACAGAACGTAGCATGGGGTGGCTTTTATAAGGAATTCCCTAGTATATTTTAAAAATCTGCTTCTAGTTATCTTACTACAATTAATTAGTGCCTAACGATATGCCACACACTTTTCATCCAGCCCTACCTTCATGCAGCTCAGGGACTAAGTAAGTGGGCACCAGTGAAGGTGGCGGCACTGCACTGTTCTCGCCAGAGATAACAGGAACCTGGGCTATAACACAGGTGCACTTCCCATGTCTGTTCTATTCTACTGCGTGGTGCCAACCTGCTCATGTAACTGTCTCTTAAAAGGTAATTCTGGAGACTTTAGGAATAAGCAATTTGGTTTGGTTTCCTAGTCTGATACCAGTACTAGTTGATATGCTACCAAATTCTTGCACTACTTTCTATGAAGCAAGCTATTTATCACCTATTCCTGTTCATCTTCTGAGTATAACAGTAGCTAACATTTACTGGGACATAATATATGTCAGATACTAATGGGCTGCTTTTATTTATTTATTTTTTTAAAACATATTTTATTGATTTTTTACAGAGAGGAAAGGAGAGGGATAGAGAGGTAGAAACATTAATGAGAGAGAAACATCAACCAGCCGCCTCCTGTACACCTCCCACTAGGGATGTGCCCACAACCAAGGCACATGCCCTTGACTGGAATCGAACCTGAGACCCCTCAGTCCGCAGGCCGACACTCTATCCACTGAGCCAAACTGATCAGGGCTAATGGGCTGCTTTTAATATTTTCTCATCTGATCGTCTCAAAATTATAGTGCAGAAAGATAGTATTTTCCACATTTCACAAGAACACTGTGAGTCTAAAAGAAGTGAAGTCGTCTAAAGATGAAAACAATATTTCAACTTTTATAAACTGAAGAATAATTGTCATTTTCTTCTTGAATATATATTTTTTGCTTTTAGAGAGAAAGAAAGGAGAGATAGAAACATCAATGAGAGAAACATCTATCAGCCATGTCCTGTCCCGCACACCCCCTATTGAGAACCCACCAGCAACCCCTCGCTGCCTGGGATGACACTCAATCCACTCAACCACACCAGCCAAGCTGTCATTTCCTTTAAACGGTAATAAGAATTTATAAAAATAAAAGCATTTTAATTTTGTCTTAGTCAGCAGCTAATATAAAACTCTCTTGACCTTTAAGGCCAACTTTGTTCTTTCCTCAACCTCTTTTTAAAAAAATGTTTTCATTGACTTCAGAGAGGAAGATAAAGGGAGACAGAAACATCTATGATGAGAGAGAATTACAGATGTTTCTATGTTGTCTTGACTGGAATCGAAACCAGGACCCTTCAGTCTGCAGGTCTCAGACAAACCAGCTAGGACCGCAACCTCTTCCTTGGATCATGAATTCATTTAGAGCCAACAAAAAAAATCCCAAATTATGAATTAAACAGGCATATGTATCAAAGCTAAAATGTTTAGCTCTTAAAAATGTTTCGCTCTAGTGTTTCAGGACAGGGCAGACTCCATCCTTCCGTAACACCCCATCAGGAAACACCTATGGCCAAGAATCCAGCCAGGTTTGGATGGGATGCCATATATAAGGAGATTTCAAAGTGTTGCCCTAGCCCATTTGGCTCAATGGAGAGAGCGTTGGCCTATGGACCAAAGGGTCCCAGGTTCGATTCTGTCAAGGGCATGTAACTCGGTTGCAGGATACTCCCCAGCCCACGCCCTGCTCAGGGCATGTACAGGAGGCAAACAATCTATGTGTTTCTCTCACATCAATATTTCTGTCTTTCCCTCTTTCTGAAAATTAGTGGAAAAATACCCTCGGGTGAGGATTAAAAAAACAAAAACAAAAAGAAACAAAGTGTTGAGACCTTCATGATGTCTGGCATGAAGGAAAAAAAAAAATCTTAGTTTGGGAGTGACAAGTTAAGCACATTAGGATCACTTACTCCAAAACCATATTCTGCAATAGTGCAAGGAAAAAGGCCACGTGCCCTCTACCTCAAAGCTACAGGTCCACTCACTCAGCAGTGATCCTCCAATGAAACTGCTTTCCACAGTGAGCTTCCTTCTGTCTCCTGGGTAAACACAATCATGTCAAGGCTCTCTCTGGTAATCAAGCCACCATCCCATCTTCAAGAATTTCAAACATCAACACAGGTCTGGATTAATTCTTCCTTGTGTATTTAGATAAAACTGTTGTTTACCATTCAGGCTTTATATGCTCTAGTATAGTTTCAAAAACTATCAACACATTAAAATCAAAACATGAAATATAAGGAATAAAAAATAACCCAGGGGCCAAAATCCATGGTATAAGGTGGTCAGCAACACAGTTTATATGCACATCACCCCACATCACCCTCTCCAGGTGAACTCAGGAAGGACCACTCCATGGCCGTCAAAGATCTATCAGTCAAGTCTGAACCAGCAACCCAAACTAAGCCCCAGCGGAGCTGCTGTCACCCCAGTGTCCCCAGTGTCTTCTGGATTAGAGTTTCAGGTCCTGGGAGATGGGTGCTGAGCTGGGGGTCCCCCAGCAGCTGTGATGCTAGAGGTTAATACTGGAAGCTGCGCTTGGTCTGGATGTCATCGAGGATCTGCTGCAGCTCCTCATCTTCAAATCGCCCCTCCAGGCTGCAAGAAAACAAACAGCACTGTCTCAGCTGCTGACAATGTTCCCACATTCATGTTAACTCATGCCAAAATTTATTAAAGCTGCCCACCTCTCCATTTATCCCTAAAAACGAACACTTTTACCTTTAAATCTTTATTTCTTGCCATTCTTTTTAAAAACATGAAGTGTTTAAAAGGTATAGGAAATAAGGTAACCTTAACAGTTATCTTTAATTTATTTAAGATTACTTTAATAAACACAACAGGAACTGATGACTGCATACTTCCCCATCCCAAAACCTTCCCTTCCTTCCCCAGAAGTGACCGTTATCCTACATTTGGGATTTTCATGCCTATATTTCTGTGCTAACAATATGTACATGTAAACATATCTGTAAGAAATATCTGCACTGTAAACTTCAGAAGAAACATCACCATACTGTATGTATCTTTCTGCAATTTTTTGGCTCAAAATTCATTCTGGCATGTTGTTCTAGGTCATTAATTTTTTCACTGCTATATAATATACACTATCTGGTCATATGATGTATTTGTAGTCTCTTTTTAAATAAAAATTTATATATATGTATACACATATAAAAATATATTTATATATATTTATATACATACAAAATATATTTTATTCTTTTTTTTTTTTTTTTTTTACAGAGAGGAAGAGTTAGAAACATTGATGAGAGAGAAACATCGATCAGCTACCTCCTGCACACCAACCGGGATGTGCCTGCAACCAAGGTACATGCCCTTGACCTGAATCAAACCAGGGACCCTTGAGTCCACAGGCCGACGCTCTATCTAGTGAGCCAAACTAGGGCTGTAGTCTCTTTTTTTTAAATCTTTGTTGAAAGTATTACATGTCCCTTTTTTCCCACCATGGACCCTTTATAACCCGCCTCCAGCCCCTGCCCCAGGCCTTTACCACCGTACCGTTTGTGTCCATGGGTTATGCATACATTTTTGGTTGTTGACTTCCCACACACCCTCTCTTCCATGCCATCTAAGGTTCCACAGTCTGTTCCATGCTTCTTTAGCCTGGTCTATTTTGGTCATCAGTTTATTTTTGTTCGTTAGATTCAACATAAGTGAGATCATGTCATAATTGTCTTTCGCTGACTGGCTGATTTTGCTTAACATTATACTTTCCAGGTCCCTCCATGCTGCCTCAAAATGTAAGAGATCCTTCCATTTTACTGCTGCATAGTACTAGGTATACCAGTTACTAATGCAGATTTTTTCAATAGATGGAGTTACACATATGTTGATATATACTTGGTTTGATATCGACAACAAGCTTCAAAACTTTTTAAAAAATATATTTTATTTATTTTCACAGAGAGGAAGAGAGAGGGATAAAGAGTTAGAAACATCGAAGAGAAGCATTGATTAGCTGCCTCTTGCACACTCCCCACTGGGGATGTGCCCGCAACCAAGGCACATGTCCTTGACCGGAATCGAACCTGGGACCCTTGAGTCCGCAGGCTGATGCTTTATCCACTGAGCCATACCGGTTAGGGCGCTTTGAAACTTTTTATGTCACATTTTCTGAAGGTAGCCCTAGCCGGTTTGGCTCGGTGGATAGAGTGTTGGCCTGTGGACTAAAGGGTCCCAGGTTCGATTCCGGTCAAGGGCATGTACCTTGGTTGCGGGCACATCCCCAGTGGGGAGTGTGCAGGAGGCAGCTGATCGATGTTTCTCTCTCATCGATGTTTCTAACTCTCTATCCCTCTCCCTTCCTCTCTGTAAAAAATCAATAAAATATATTAAAAAATTTTTTTTCTGCAGGTGTTAACATCCTATTTTTATGCTTAAAAATGTCGAATTTTGTGCCAAAAAAAGAGCATTTATGAGAAGTTTTAATTCACTACTTTATTTTGAAGAAAAGTGCTGCTGAAAGTTAGCGTATACTTCCTAAAAGTGGTATCACTGAGTCAAATGGCAGTTTCATATTTCATTTTCTGAGGAAACTCCATACTGTCTTCCACAGTGGCTGCACCAGTCTGCATGCCCACCAGCAGTGCACGAGGGTCCCCTTTTCTCTAGCACTTG
>PVJC01043768.1:0-14381 GCA_004026665.1 Murina feae
TTTTATGGGAGCTTAAATTTATTAAAAATTTTATGTATGTTTTTCTATATGCTTGACATTGTTCTTTTCCGTTTGTTTTCATACATTAATAGTCCAAACGCAGAAGTTCTTCAGTGTTTGCTGGAAAGCAGGGCTTCATCACCCTTCGAGACCTGTTTCGATGGGCTGAGAGGTACCGATTGGCTGAGCAGACTAAGGACGAGTACGACTGGCTACAACACTTAGCCAACGATGGTATGTTTTTAATCATCTGCTTTCAGACTGACATTCTATCAAACGTCAGTTTTTTTAAAAAAATTAAAACAAACCTCACCCAAATTGTGATCAATATGTAGATTTTACTAGGTACTCCAGGAACTGAGCCTTCTCCCTTAATTTCCACCTGCTTTTGTAAGGGCTGTTAGTTCTACAGTCCTCTGTGCTAATATGTTTTGGTTTCTTGGGTGTTCTCATTTCCTTCAGGTGGCCACATACAGGAGTCAGGATATGGCCACAATACTGTTAGTTCTTTAGGCAGGTGGTTGGTGATGTCTTTTGGATCATTTGTCTGCAATGTGGTACCTGTGGACAGGCGTGCTGTGCCTTAGAGTCAAGAGAACTGACTGGTCATATAATATCAGAGTTATGAGAGAAAGCATTGATGTTACTTGAGACTCAGGATTGATCGTATTGGTTTCATCCAAGGGAAGAATTTATATGTTCTTTATAATAGAAAATACTTCAGAATATTCTGTTTTGAAGGGTGATAATGAGTCCTTAATGGGTTGGTTAACAACCAAGGTGAGTAAATAAAACTAGCCCATAAGAATTGTAATGTCTTTTCTTTCCTGATAAAGTATAGATAGAAGGAGGAACACATTTTAAAAACAAACAAAAAACACCTTTTAAATTGAAATATAACCTATGGTAATGTGGGTGAAGCACTCTGTTATATCATGTACAGCTTAATATAATGTAAATCACTACCTAGGCCAATATTTAGAATACTAATACCACAGAAGAGTCCTTCATAGCTCTTGTTGGTCTTACTTCCCTTGGAGGTAACCACTGCTTTGATATTGATCACCACTGATTTTTTTCTTGTTCTTGAGCTTCATCTTAATAGTATCATGAAGTATGCATTCTGGGTCTGGCTTCTTTTGACTCTGTAATGTAAGATACATGTTGTTACATGTATCAGGACTTCATTTAAAAAAAAATTATTGTTGTAACCCTTGTATATGGAGATACCATAATATGTCTAACCATTCTCCGGTTGATGGATATTTGGACTCACTGTTTATCTATTATGAATGAAGATGCCTGAACATTGATGTCTATGTCTTCTAGTGCACAACTGTTCATTTTTGTTTGAGTCTACTTAGAAGTCATTTTGCTGAAGCACAGGGCAGCCATAGGGTTAGGTGAGAGTTGCTATTGCTTTATATTCTCAGCATCCTTTGGTATTGACACTTGATGGTTCTTTATTTTTATTTTTTAAGGTTATATGCTTCTGGCAGGCCGAGTCAGGAAACAGGAGGAGGTTGATGTGATTCAAGAAGTCCTTGAAAAACATTTCAAGAAAAAATTGTGTCCTCGATCTCTCTTTTCCAAAGAAAATGTCCTAAAATTGCTGAGTGAGTAGGCTAAAATATCCAGAGGAGAATGAATTGAGTTATACTCATGTTAGAACCTAAATATTTATTCTGCCTTTGATAGGTAAATTATCTACTCAGAAATCCACATTGGAATCCAAGTTCAGCCATATCGTGTGGACAGAGAGCATGCGGAGATTGGCCGTGCTGGTGGGAAGAGCGTTGGAATTCAGTGAACCAGTACTGTTGGTTGGAGACACTGGGTAAAGTTCTGTGACAATAACTGGTTATGAGGGTTCAGTTCAGTTCCATAGGATTACTTGAGTTATCTCTGAAGGACTCATCAGGAAAGCAATCTTAGTTTTTTTTCTTTTGTTTTCTCCTTTCACTTTTTTCCTCCTCCCTACCTCCCTCTTTTTTTTTTTTTTTTTTTTTTATGAAAAGGGCTGATTGGCATTTAATTAATTTTTTAAAAATTTTTTTATTTAATCATCATCTAAGGATATTTGTACTTTGATTTTTAGAGAAAGTGGAAGAGAGAGAGAGACAGACAGAAGTATCAATGTAAGAGAAGCACATCAATTGGTTGCCTCTTGCACAGGCCCGGACTAAAGCTCAGTCTGGGGAGGAGTCTGCTACCAAGATATGTGCCCTTGATCGGCATCGAACCTGAGACCTTTCAGTCCTCAGACCAACCTTCCATCCACTGAGCCAAACCAGCTAGGGCCCTCCCTTTCTTAAGAAGCAGTAAGGAATCTACTATTGTTTATCTTCCTCTGCCTTTAGACCTTTGTGATGGAAAAGAATGGGTCTTTTAAAAAATTTTATTGATTGATTTAGAAAGAGAAAAGGAGAGAAATATTGATTTGTTGTTCCCCTTATGCATTCATTGGCTGATGCTTACCAAGGCAGTTGAACCCGCAGCCTTGGATTATCAGGATGATGCTCTAAACAACTAAACTACCCAGCCAGGGGTAATTTTTTTCTATTTAATTATTTTAAACAGTGACATTTGTTTTATAGATTTGTATAGTAGGATAGCACATTAGCTAGGGTGTCTTGAAAGTCTGTAAGGATTTGCTTTCTTTCCCATCCCTTGGTGGTGGTTGCTAGGAGTAGGAAAGAATGGAATTTATGCTGTATGTGTCATTCTGAATAAGGAATATGGCAGGGTGCTGGTGTTTTCGGGATGTAGGCCCCAGGATAGGGGTTCAGACATTCTGTGTTGGCCAGCAGTGCATGCTATTGCAATGAGCCTTTCTCCAGGGTCCCCCTCTTTTGCCGACTTGATGTTTGTGGGTGTGTATTTAGAATCCATGCTCCTTGTTAATCTGGTGTGTATCGCTGACAGGTGTGGAAAAACGAGTATCTGTCAGGTTTTTGCAGCCTTGGCAAATCAGAAATTATACTCGGTCAACTGCCACTTACACATGGAGACTTCGGACTTCCTGGGCGGGCTGCGGCCGGTGAGACAGAAGCCAAAGGACAAGGTTTGTCCAATAGCAAATGGTGATGTGTACATTCATTTAAAGGATGCAGTTAGCTCTGCCCTAGTCAGTTGTGGGATTTTGTGCCTGGTAGGATTTTTATTCCAGGTTTGGTATGTATCTTCATGTTTTCACTGGTCTGCAAGGGCTTCATGAGCATCCTGTTGTGTAGCATGTGTTCATGGTTCTCAGACATTTACTTTCTGGAAGAATGACCACTTCACTCCAGCAGACACCAGCTAGCGACATGTGTGTTGTCTTGTGAACACCTGCCCTTTAATTTCACCTCCTTTTCCAAATTGTAGGAAGAAATTGACACATCTCGACTCTTTGAATGGCATGATGGGCCTCTGGTTCTGGCCATGAAGGAGGGCAGTTTTTTCCTCTTGGATGAGATCTCACTGGCTGATGACTCTGTACTGGAAAGACTCAACAGGTACTTTCCCGGTGTTTGATGTTTTTGCTGGTCTTGTTTTTATAGGTACTAATTTTTGTGCATAGTAGTGTTCCTCTTAGGTGCATAGTAAATATTTGAAAATAATGAGTTATTACTTTTTTTGGCTTTAGCACTTGGGATCTCTTCTAAGGGGCATGCTTTTTCTATTTTACTATCAATCAATAATCAGAAAGATGGGACTGGGAGATGGCTGAGCTAAACAAATGAGGCTAAGTTAAAATTCTTTTAAGACAAATTATATGACCAGTGTCTTAAATTTTTTTGAAGAACTAGAATCAGCATACTAGGTATTAGGGCTGTCAGGCCTCTCAAAACCTCAGACTAATATGAATCTTGATGTATACCTATTTTTCTCTCTTTATTGAAGTACCAGAGGCCCAGTGCACGAAATTCATGCATGGGTAGGGTCCCTAGGCTTGGCTGGCGATCGGGGACGATCAGGGACAATCAGGTTCCCCGCCTCCTTGCCTCCTTCTTCCCTGACTGCCAGTGCACTGCCACACGCAATTCCCCACCTCCCACCTCCTCCTTCCCTCACTGCCAGCGTGCTGCTAGTGCACTGCCACCACGTGATTTCCCCCCCTACCCGCCTCCTCCTTCTCTTGCTCCCTCAATGCCCCACCAACCGCAGCTGGTCCCCTGCCATGTTCTGCGCCACCCGTTGATGGTCAGTGCATGTCATAGCGAGTGATTGAACTCCGGGTCAAACTCGTGAGGGGCCACTTTGCATATTAGCCAGATATATAGAGATTATATATAGGTAATTTGCTATAAATGCTATAAATAAGTAATTTGCATATCATAAAACGCACTCATTTTAAATGTATAATTCAGTGAGTTTTAGTAAATCTACTGTTTTGCAACCACCATAATCCAGTTTTATAACAATTCCATCACCTCAGTAGGATCCCTCATGCCCATTTAAAGTTTATCTCTGATGCCACTTACTGCTGCTAATCTATTAGTTGTCTCTAGATTTGTCATTTCAGGACATTTCATGTAATTGGTCTTCTCATTTTACATTAATGTTTTGAGCTTCATCCATGTTGTAGCCTGTTAGTAGTTTGTTTCTTTTTTTCCCTAATAATGTTTCATTGTGTGAAGATACCATATTTTTAATTCCTTCGCTACTTGATGGCATTGGGAGTGTTTCTACTTTTATGAATAATGCTGCCATGAACAGATGCTGCAATAGCATAAGTGGAAAAGGGAGTTCTTCTTCTTTCACTCAGAACTGTTGTTCCATCACACAGCTATTGGGATGATGAGGCATTTTAAAATGTGTTGTAGGAAACCGTTAGCTAAAGTGAAAGCTCAGCAGAGGAGATAACTTTCTTTTTCCTTTTTTTAAGTTAGTTTTTTTAAAAAAATACATTATTATTGGCTTCAGAGAGGAAGCGAGAGATAGAAACATTAGTGACCAGAGAGAATCATTGATGGGCTGCTTCCTGCACATCCTAGACTGGGGATTGAGCTGTCAACCTAGGTATGTGCCCTGACTGGGAATTGAACCATGACCTCCTGGTTCAAAGGTCAATGCTCAACCCCTGAGCCAGGCTGGCTGGGCTCTTTTTCCTTTTTCAAGAGCATTGAAGACCACAAAATAGGAAGACTGCCTAATAAGCCTTTTTAAATTTTATATTCTTCAATTTTTTCTGTCTTTTAGTGTCCTTGAAGTAGAAAAGTCTCTGGTATTAGCAGAAAAAGGCAGCCTAGAGGACAAGGAAAATGAAGTAGAGCTGTTGACTGCTGGGAAAAAATTCCGTATCTTAGCAACCATGAACCCTGGGGGCGACTTTGGAAAAAAAGAGGTATAACCATTTTCTTGAAGTATACTTTTTTTTTTTACCATATCTTGTTGGCAACCTTAATGCAGTATGTAAAAATACATTTGGAATTTTTATGTTGGATATAAACTTGGTAAAAGGTAAAAATCAAGAAAGGTGTTTTAGGATTATTATAAGGTTGAAAAATAATTCTGACAGATAAACATTTTATTTGACATCTCACTTGGCGCATGTGCCTGACATTTCATTCTTCCAGTCATTTGCACAGTTCTTTACATATGTTACTGTAATAAATTCTCACAAGTCTCTGAGAAAGTTATTCTGCTTTTGTGGATGAGAAAAGCTGAGACTGAAATTTAATCTCCAGCTCTGCTTCTATAGTCTACTCCCTTAAACATGAGTGTGCTTTTTGGGTGATTTAAAGTCCCCAAAAGAAATGCCAGCCAAGAACCTTTTTTTGGTTTTCCAGGTGGAACATGTATATCTGTTCTCTAAAGCACTGGGTGCCAACCTTTTGGACCACACGGACCACTGGTTGGCGAACATTGCTCTAAAGCAGCCGTTCTCAACCTGTGGGTTGCGACCCCTTTGGCGGTCGAATGACCCTTTTACTGGGGTTGCCTAGACCATCCTGCATATCAGATATTTACATTACGATTCATAACAGTAGCAACATTACAGTTATGAAGTAGCAACGAAAATAATTTTATGGTTGGATCACAACTTGAGGAACTGCATTTAAAGGGCCAGAAGGTTGAGAACCACTGCTTTAAAGGGTTCTGTTAGAAAGAATGTTAGAAAGAAAAGGCTCCAAATGGTTTCTTCTCTTTGAAGGAGGGTGTTAGGATCCAGCCAGGATCTAAACATCTCAAGTCCTGGGATTTTAGGCTCAAAAAGCCTCTCAGTGGAGGAGTCTGCATTTTGTGTGGGGTCCTACTCTGTTAGGAAAATGGTGGTGCAGTGGCAGGTCGGGGAAGCAGAGAAGAACCAGGGGTTGTTGAAAGCAATTCATATTCTTGGTAACTTGATGGGTACCTGTAATGGAAACATGATATTTTGCGCCTAATTTTCCTCGGTACCATAATAAGGAAGATTACATTGGGCCTCAAGAAATGTTCTGAAGAGAAGAAATAAAATACACCAGAGTTTCAAAAAAACTGATTCTTTGGCAAGTGGAAACAGCACAGAGGAAATGATTTCAAGGTTGTGTATGTGAACTTGCCCATCAGATTAGGTTAAGTTTTACTTAGCCAAAGATTGCCAACTTTTATTTTGCATGCCTAACAAAGAGATAGGATTCTGAAAACCTGAGGCATTCCTTATCTAGGCTGATGATGAGGAGTACTCTTGTGTTCCCTGGGTCTTTATTTTTTAATGACTGATTTTAGATGGAGCAGAGGAGGTAAAGAGAGAGAACATTGATTTGTTATCCCACTTATTGATGAATTCATTGGTTGCTTCTTGTATATGCCCTGATTGGAGATTGAACCCACAACCTTGGTGTACCGGGACGATGGTCTAACCAACTGAGCTATTCGGGCAGCTCTGGGTCTTCAGTGAGTGCTCCTGGTCCGACTGTGGTAGACTAGACAGTGGATGGAGTGTATTGTCAAGTAAAAGGAAAGCGATGATAAACAGAGAACTACATGCATATACCATTGCAAACTTTTGTGAATGGAGGTTAACCGACCTAGGGAGAAGGTAAGAAGAGTAAGAGGAATCAGACTGAAGGTAGAGGCCCTAAAACTGGAGGGACTAAACAATTGTTTGTTACACAGCAGGTAAAGTATATACCTTGTAATTGTACTCTGAGCCACATAGAAGCTATCTCTTTGTACTTCAGACAGTTCTCCCTATGGGAAGATAGCATTATTTTCTCTAAAGCATTGGTTATGTAACTGCAGGTAAGATAAAGGACGGTCTTTGTTTGGTGGAAGGTGTTCAGGATAGGGAGTTGTCCAGTTGGGCTCAAGTCCTATTTGTACCACTTATACTCTACATGACTTTAAAGCTCTCTGTACATCTATCAAGAAAGTGGTGGATTGAAAAGTGGTGGAGATTACCAGGACAAAGTAAGTCTTCTGTGAATCACAACTAGTAGTAGAGGTAATAAAAGAAGCATCTGGTACTTGCCAGACTAACAGCTAATATTTTTTGAAAGGATTTATTTTCTAGCTTTTCTCAAAGGTATTACATTCACATTGCAGTTTGTGTTCCTTACAGCTGTCTCCTGCCTTAAGAAACCGGTTTACAGAAATATGGTGCCCTCAGAGCACAAACCGTGAAGATTTAAAACAGATAATCAGCAGTAATCTTCGTCCAGGATTGTCTCTGGGTAGAATAGATCATAAAGGTGAGAGTTTTTAGGTGGTGGTGGTAATGGATGGAGGGGCTGTGTGTTGAAAGTGAGAGGTGTGGTATAGAACATTAGCAGGATGTCCATATGGTGCATTACAAGGAGAAGGGAAGTTAGAGAAATAGGAATAAAATAGACCTAGGGAAATGATACTAACCTGTTACCATCTATTAAAGTGTCCCTTCTTCCCATTGCCTCATTCACCAGCGTTGTTAAATTCTAGCTTCCTTATTGCTTCACCTGTTACGTAAAGATGAGGAAACTTTACTTAAATTTTAATCATTTTCACCTTTAGAAAATGTTCATGGAATTTTGTTTCTGTTGTTAATCCTTACCCAATGATATTTTTTCCATTGATTTTTAGAGAGAGGGAAAGGGAAAGGGAAGAGAGAGAGAGAAATTTCGATGTGAGAGAGACACATCGATTGGTTGTCTCCGCTCATGCCCCAACTGGGACCAGGGATCAAACCTGCAACCCAGGTACATGCCCGTCTGGTGCTGTAACTACTGGGAAACACTGGCCAGGACTAGAAAATGTTCATGGAATTTTAACTTGCATTTCTTTAGTTGTCACCAACTAATTTATTATTTTACTTTATTAAAAAACATTGTATGAAAATTTTCAAACATAAGGAAAATAGAATAGTATTAAAAAAAACTCCCACATGCATAAACCTAGATTTAACAATTCTTAAGATATCCAGTAAGAGTCAAAACATTTATGTGATTCTTTTTTTTTTTTTTTAAGAGTTCTTAGTTTATTAATCCTCTAAAGAAAAACCTACACAATCTCACAGATAACATCACTGAAGAACCTTTACTCCTTTTTGCCAGCACCAAAACTGCCTTTTTGCTCCCCCTGACTTTCTTCATTCTGTTCTTGTGTTCCTTTCTCTGCTTATTGAGGATTTCTTCTTATATAATGCCATGTCTTGCAAGTGTTGTGTTTGGGTTCATTTTTCTTTGCGTAATCCAAGAAATCACAAATCATGCCAAAGCCAGGATTGGTTTGCCACCGTCAAAATGTGTTGTGGATTCCGACACGAAGATGACGTCTGGTTGGGTCTCATGCATTGTGACTGATGTTTCCCGAATTTCTGTTTAGGTTCTATTGCTTTCCAAGGGTGAAGGGCGTCCTTGGTTGTTTCCATTGAAATAGTCTGCTGGTCAGGAACTCCTGATCCAGATAGTTACTATGTTGTTCATGATGGTGGCCAGTCTCCAAGCAACCAGGGAGGGAAAGCATGGGGTTCTTTTTTAATTGAGCCTAGATCTGGGGTGGGTGTGTGTGTGTGTGTGTGTGTGTGTGTGTGTGTGTGTGTGTATATTTTTTTTTTAATTTTTATAAGGGTATGATCGACATACAACATAATTTGATGTTTGTATGTGTGGTGAAATGATCACCACAGTAAGTATAACATCTGTCACCAGATACATGTATATGTATACATGTATGCTTGAGCTGTTATTTCTAAAAGTGGAAATAAAGATCTTCAGAGATCCCATTAATTATGGCCACCTTCTCCAGAATGACGCTCGCATTCCCAGTGCTCTCAGCAGCTTAGCGTGCTTGCCATAGTTCTTCCAACATGGAGTTTTCATTTTTAAAAATACAATAAAATCTACTATTTTATTCTTGTTAATTTAATGGATATTCCAAAATTCCATTTTCTTTAGTTATTAACGACATGGAGCATTTAAAAAATGTCTAGCATATTTTAAAAGAAATATTAGCCCTAACTGGTTTGGCTCAGTGGATAGAGCGTCAGCCTGCAGACTGAAAGGTCCCAGGTTCTATTCCGGTCAAGGGCATGTACCTTGGTTACGGGCACATCCCCAGTAGGGGGTGTGCAGGAGGCCGCTGATCAGTGTTTCTCTCTCGTCCATGTTTCCAATTCTCTATCCCTCTCCCTTCCTCTCTGTAAAAAAATCAATAAAATGTATTTTAAAAAAAGAAATATTAATCATCTTAATTGTTAGTATTCAATATGTATTTTTGGATAGTATTCTTTATTACATTTATCACATAGGTTTCTATATTATGTTACCTCTTAATATTTGTTGTAAAAAAATACATGAACCCACCTACTTTATTACTGGTGATCTTTCTGTTTAGTAGTCATGGTTTAATTCTTCACTAACAATGGATAAAGTTATCCATTTGTTATTAAGTCCTTGATGTACCTCAAATTTATTTCACTCTGAAATGTGGAGGATCCAAGTACTCATTGTTCCTAGACTTTTTAAGTTCCTTTTAAAGATTTGTGGTTTTTTTCTAATTACTTTTTTTTTCCTGATCAGCTACTTTTCTTCGAACCAATTCTTAGTGTAGCTTTGATGAATGTTGTTGAATGTTGTTTATAGTATAGCAGTGTGGATTCCTCCTCATAATATTTTCTTTTTTAGAAAATATTCTTTGGCATTTATACTTTTTAGATAGGTGTTTATTATTTACTTCATAAGTTATATAGAGTATTCTACTAAATTTAATTGGCCTTGCTTTCATCTATATGTAACTACTTAAGTAGTTTATTTTCAAATATTTTATAGCATGAAATTATAAATAGAATAGCCATTTAAATACCTAAATAATGAAATAAAATTTATGAATTCTATAATTTACTAAATTCTGATTGTTGCATTGATTTAAGAAAACAAAAAGCCTGAAATAAATGGCCCTAAAAATGTGGGATTTCCCATTCCAGTGAATCATTTTATAATGTAGTAAAATTTGTGTATTTTTCTAAGATACTTATGTCTTCAAAATTGTGTCTGAATATGAACCAAATGAATATTTCTTTGAGTTTTCAGAGTAACTTTGTAGACTATAATACTCAGGTATTTTTGTTAAAACATTTTTGTATGTGTAGAATGATATTTATGACCCCTCTGGAATGCAGTAAGAGCTATGGAATCCCCCTCTGTGAAGAAACATTAATGTGAATTCACAGAGAATTGCAGATAATCTCACGCATCATAGAGTCACTTTAGGCCATCTGTTGGCCCTAGATTACAAGCCCCCTGTTTTGGGTGTTCCTAAGTGGTAAATACTTGCTTCCTTGTGTTATAGGGGCTGATATAGCTGAGGTGATGCTGGATTTCATTGACTGGCTGACCCACCAGGAATTTGGCCGAAGGTGTGTGGTCAGTATCAGAGATATCCTGTCCTGGGTTAACTTCATGAACACAATGGGGGAGGAAGCTGCTTTGAAAAGGCCAGAGACCATCTCCACTGTGACAACTTTTGTCCATGCTGCATGCCTGGTGTACATAGATGGAATAGGTTCAGGTATGTTATCTGTTAGCTGGTGGGAACAAGGGGTTAGGGTAAAGCGGAGGATGAAATAGAGCAAGTCCAGACCTCTTTCCTAGATACTTTATAGAATTACTTATTCTAACAAAATGGCTTTTTTGTGTGCATTACTCCAAGGCACAAAATGGCTTTCCTTTTCTTTCTACTCTTTGAGATGTGGTTGGTATAAAAGATTTGCCAAAAACTTCTCATTACTTATAGGCAAATGACTTAGTAAACATGAAGTGGTAATTCTGAGTAGAAAGAAGACTATTGGAAATGCCCTTGCTCCTGAAGGACTGGATAATTTTTTCATTCTTAATGATTTTTTACATAGAGGAAGGGAGAGGGATAGAGATTGGAAACATTGAGAGAGAAACATCAATCAGCTGCCTCCTGCACACCCCCTACTGAGGATGTGCTTGCAACCAAGGTACATGCCCCTAACCAGAATGGAACCTGGGACCCTTCAGTCCACTGGCTGATATCAGCTCTATCCACTGACCCTAACCTGTCAGGACTGGATAATTCATAATATAAATGGTTATTTATAGCTAATGAACCCGAATCCTTTATTAGTTTGTTTTACTTTAAGTTTACTGTAACTTAAAATTCAGTATTTAGGTTCTACTTCTCACCCATGAAGATTAGAGATATAAACCAAAATGACCAGTACTCTTATCTCCATGCTCATCTCTCATGGAGTGCCAGGAGCCTTTACTGAATAAGTTGCTGCTGAATTGATGATCTGTAAATTGTGGGGAGAGGTTAGTAGTTGTATTTCTGCTGTAATTCAACTAGGGGCTTTATTTCCCAGGAAAATGCCCTAGAGCTCCTGCTGAATGATTGTGAAGCTTGGTGTTGTGCTGTTGTTTGATGGACTAATCTTCTGTCTTTTAGGAGTCACTTCCTCTGGATTTGGTACAGCCCTTTTGGCTCGCAAAGAATGTCTGAAATTCCTAATCAAGAAACTTTCCAAGGTAGTCCGACTTACAGAATCTCAGAAAAATGAACTAAAAATTTATGATAGACTCAAGGCCAAGGAATTCACTGGGATAGATGATCGTTGGGGAATTCATCCATTTTTTATACCAAGAGGTAAGGATGATTATAAATAAATGAAGATTCTTTTCTTATATATCATAGGTACTTGACTTTTTTAAAAAAGAAAATACTTTTATTGACTTCAGAGAGGAAGGGAGAGGGAGAGAGAGATAGAAACATCATTAATGAGAGAGAATCATTGATTGGCTGCCTCCGCACACTCCCTACTGGGGATCGAGCCAGCAACTCAGGTACGTGCCCTCGACCGGAATCGAATCTGGGACCCTTCAGTCTGCAGGCCGACGCTCCATCCACTGAACCAAACCGGCCTGGGCAGTACTTGACTTTTACTATGACTTTTCATTTCCTTGTATCATACTAATCATGTTTTTTGAACTAGCTATCTGAATTAGAATCTGACTTGGCATCCCTTAATTGTGAGTAGTTAAAAACATGTGAGTTGGCATGTAAAGGTAGGGAAAAATACAGTTTTAATCTGTGAATAAATTATCTTGTAAAAATGCATTTGTTTATTATTTGGTGCTCAAGACAAGAGCTTTCCTATAGTAACAATTGAGTTCATATATTCCAACTATAGAAACTCATCACCTTTTAAAAAAATAGTTTTACGAATCCTTTAGGGCAGGTTTATATCACTCATCTGTCCCTGGCATCTGATATGCAACCTAGTAGTCAGTTATAAGCATTCAGAAAATGTGTTGATTGAGTGAATGGATGAACAAATGATTGATTAAATGGAAAATGCAGGTGATGCATCCTGAATTGTCTTGGTGGCCTAAAAACCTTGGATGAAATTGTTTAATATGGAACCACCTATCCTATATGTCTAGTTTACACTTGACTTTTAGAACACTACCTTCTTAGAAAGGTAAATTGTACAAGTACCTGCAGTATTTCCAGGTATAGGTTGTGATAGGTCCAGCTTTCCTATATGGTAGTTATATGTATAGATAGAAAAGATGGAGAGATTTGTGCAGTAGACACAATTAAGGAATGTATGCTTTTGGCTATTCTGCTAAAGCACTTCATGGGCCCCCAAGTGGGGAAATGTTGAAATAGGGCTAAGCATTTTCGCCAAAGATGGTATCTCACTTACAGTCCACTTGGTGGATTCTCATAATCTTGAGTTGGCTTATGTATATGATTTCCAGTTTAAATATGTGGATTTATTTTTTCTTTAGGACCTGTCCTACACAGGAATAACATTGCAGACTATGCACTCAGTGCTGGCACCACAGCTATGAATGCTCAGAGGCTCTTAAGAGCTACAAAGCTGAACAAACCCATTCTCCTGGAAGGCTCCCCTGGTGTGGGCAAGACGAGTTTGGTGGGAGCATTAGCAAAGGCTTCAGGCAACACTCTTGTTCGAATCAACTTGTCAGAGCAGACGGTAAGCTCAATAGTCCTATAGCTGATGAGGACAGGTGTGGGGAATAATGTTTGTATCTGTTTATAATCTCCTAATCAGGAAGAGTGATGACTTCTTCAGTATCCTAAATCCTTCATGGCAATGAAAGACCACAGCAATGTGACCTTCCAGAATAATTCTTTTGAATTTGTTAATAGCTGACATATGTAATAATATTCACTCTGGATGCTTTATTCTAATTCTCTTTTGAGAATTACCCACTTAAGTATTTATTATAATACTAGAGGTCAGGTGCATGTGCACTGGTGGGTCCCTTGGTCTGTCCTGTGCCCTCTTACAATCCAGAACCCCTCGAGGGATGTCGGAGAGCTGGTTTCGGCCAATCCCTGTCGGCCAGGCTGAGGGACCCCACCGGTGCATGAATCCATACATCAGGCCTCTAGTATGCATATAAGATCTTTGGTTAATCTCTTCCTACCTTCCCCCCTCCCTGCTTCCCTCTGAGATTCATCAGTTTGTTCCATGTTTCCATGCCTGTGCGTTGAGCATCTTCCCCCTGGTGGTCATTGTGCATCATAGCTGCCAGCCAGTCGGCTGGTTGCTTAGGCTTTTATATATATATAGATAACCTCTTTTTGTTTTTGACCTTTCTAAAAGTTAGTAGAAATAAAATGATCTTTAAACAAATTATGAAAATGTGTAACATAGATGACGAATTAAATGAGAATCTCTTGGAATGAGGTCTGAGAGCAGGGCCTGGGCATTGTCGTTAGTTTTTTTTTTTTATTGGTTTTTTTTTTTTTTTTTGGTGTGTTTTTTAAACCTGCCAATTAGTTTCCAAGTACAGCCACAGTTGAGAATTAATGATGTGGAGCTCCACCTCCAGTTGATGCATACTTGGATCATTGTGATGAAAAGGTTCTTGGGGCTTGTCTGGGATCCTGGTAAAGAATGCTGGGAGTAATTCTGTCTTGGGAGTAAGAAGGAAAAGTAG
>PVJC01043769.1:0-14377 GCA_004026665.1 Murina feae
GGCATAGAGTCCTTTGCTGTCCTTGAAGAGGGAAGTCTCCAAGTGGTGAGAGGGCCTGAGAGGGGCCACATGCAAGGAACTGCGAAGCAGCACCCAGGTGACAGCAAGAGACCCTCCATCCTATAGCTACAAGGAATTAAATTCTGCTGACAACTCTGTGAACTTGTTAGAGGATCCAAGATCTGGACAGAAATGCAACCCACCGACTCCCTGTGGCAGCCTTGTGAGACCCCAGGTAAGTCATCCCCAGATTCCTGACCCATGGAAATTGTGAGATAACAAATGTGTGTTATTTTAAGTTGGTGGTAATTTGTTGTGCAGACAAAGAAAAGTAATACAAAAAAGTAATGTTAGTTACAGTCTCTGTGAAGTAGGCATTGTGTGGAAAATAAAAAAGAGCTCTGGGAGCAGCATGCTGGGAATCAGAAGGACTGAATAGGTTCTCTGAAACCAGAAACCAGATAGTGGAGGTCAGAGGAAGGTGCCACCTCAAGAAGACAGAAGTAAAGGCTGTGGGAAGTGGAACTTTGCCTGGGAGCTGTAGATACAAACCTGTTGGACAACTGTGAGTCTGATAAGGACATTCCATACATGTGACCAGACTTGGGAAGTAGGTGGGAGGGGAAGGGGCAGGGAGGAGAGAACAAAGAAAATCAACTATTCATAAGTTTCTCAAGAAATGTCCAGGAACAATATGAAGAAATCTTAATGGAGACTACAGGAAGGCTCCCATTGCAAATATTACTTTTTTCTATAGATTAACCTATAAATTTAATGCAATTCTGATAAAATCTTACTGGAGTCTTACTGGTGTCTTTGGAATTTGACAAAAATGAAATTATTCAGAAGAATGATCACTTAAGAGCAGCTAATACATTTTTTTGAAAAAGAAGAGTAATGAGGGAGACCGTCTTATCAGAAAATAAAACACATCTTAAAGCTGTGCTCATTGTAATTGAATAGCATGGTTCAGGGATAGGCAGGCAGCTGATCTCACAGAGAAGTAGGAGTCCAAACCAAACCCAAGGACTCATATGTGTATAACCTTGTGCATTTGTTGTGTTTTGGTATAGGATAAAGATTTTATTTCTAATCATAAGGGAAAGGCTGGATAGTTAGTAAATGGTACTGGGGAAAGTGACCAATGAATTGGGGCAAACTATTTATGTCACTACCTCTTACAGGCCACACACAAAAATAAATCTTGATTAATTTCATATTTAATTGTAAAAGATGAAAATGTGTAAGTTAAACAAAATTTGGTGTCTTTGGTGTTAAAAAAGGCATTTCTAAATGTGATACCAAAGCCAAGAATCATAAAAGAATAGTTGTTACAGTTGATCACATAAATATGAGAACTTCTGTGTGGTATACAATTCTACCAGATGCCTGAAAGACACACAAATAGAGAAAAAATATGTAACATGAATGCGTAAGTGTTCTTAAGCTCTGAGCTCTTACAAATCAACTAGAAAAAGAGAAGCAACCATTTGGAAAAATGAAGCAAAGCTAAAAAGAGCTTGTGTGCTTGCTTTGCTCCATGCGCCCTTTATAGCCTTCCAGAAATCTCAAATTCTCAGGCTTCCAGGAGCAGCAAGCTTGTGGGTATTGCCCTGCCTTTCAGGGTCACAGTGCATTTCTAGAGATGTCCGGTTCTAATCATTTTTCTGTCAAGGCTCATTTTCTTCCACATAACCCAGCAATTTCTTCCACATTACCCAGTATATGTTCAGAGCTTCCTTTTATTAAATAATCTCACCAAATGGAGATTTTATACCCGTCCACACTTTCACCCTAATGAGTACATCCATTGCTAAAAGCTATTTCACTAAAATAATTATTTTGCAAAATGAATATGGCTTTATCTTTTTATGGTTGTGGAAATAATTCATGTTTCTTGTAAAAACATTCATGCTGTGCAGGAAAGAGGCAAGGCAGATAGTAAAAATACCCTTATCGTGCCACACAAAGATAATTCCTATATTCTTTGTGTGTGTGCATACATTAATGCACATACATTCACACAAGCACCTGTTTATATTTTTATAAAAATGAAGTCATACTTTTTCTCACTTCAACAATCTATCATGAATAACTCCCTATTTTAATAAATACAGATCTACCTCATCATTTTAAATGGATTCATATTACTCTTCCAAATGAATGTGCTATAATTAATTTACCCAGTCTCCTACAGATAAAATTTAAGATATTTTTATCATTATAAAGAGCTCCGTAAATCATTTCTTACACATATTTTTGGCCATGGGTCTGGTTATTTCCTAAGAATAAGTTTCTAGAATAGATTAGTCAGTTGTCCTAAGGGAAGAGGGAGCCAGACAAGACGATCTGATGCAATAACCAGCTGTAATATTTGAGGAAGGGAAGAGATAGTGAGTTTATCAGCCATTATCACTTGAATCTGTGCCCGGCCAACCCCTATGAACACATGTTTGGAGTTTGGGTTTCAGATACAGAGAACTAAACAGCAGCACTGCTTCCAGACCCTTCTCACAGCGGAGGCAAGGAAAGGGAGGAGAAGAAAGAGAGCTGCATCCCTTGCTTTGCTCCAGGCCATTTTGTAGTACTTGAAAGTCCCAGGGTTGGTAATCTGAGCAGGGGACAGCCCAAGGGATTGGACTTGTCTGTATGCATATGTGAGCACCCAGTGGGAACCCCCACAAACACAGAGCAGGGGTGTTTTCAGGGGACTTTTAGGGGCAGGTGCCAGTGAAATCTGAGTCATTACTCTTGCCTGATCCTATCCATATTCAGTGCCAAGTGAGACTTGGAGACATCCAGATAATACCATAATTATGTAAGGGTATAAACCAACTCTGTGTGCTGAATGTCTCCAAAATACTGAATACACACACTAGTCTATTTTTAAGCACATACCTATCAGCTTGTCCTGTCTGCCATCTTATGGTCTAAAGATGGTACGTTGGGGCATGTTCTCTCTTAGCTGCTGTGTACTCATAGTGAATCTAAGGCCTCTTGGATTCTCTTGACAGCCACTTGCCAACTTAGCCATATATGACATAAATTCTTTCGTGCCTTTATCTAAAATCGGGTATGAGATTGATTCTCTCCAATGAAGACTTCAGTGAGTACCAATTACATAGAGATTGTCTTTTATCTTTCTTCCCACTTCCTAGCACAATGCCTTCCCATAAGCTGGGTATTATACAAGAAGGAGCAACCCAAACGCCAAAGTAGGAGAGTATAGTGGGCACTGCTTATTGCCACCCAAAGTCATCCCCCTTTCGGCACACTCTTCTTCCCAACTAAAAGAAGTCCAATTTATTCAGGAGCTAGGCAAGACCTACTGATTCAGGTCCTTTCCTAGTCCCCAAATATAAATCATGGTTAGTCAAAACCAGTCATAATAATCTTCTGCTTGGCCTTTGGTTGATTGAAAGATGGCATGTGATCTTGTTTGGCTGACGAGATGTAAGGGAAAGACTATGGAAGTAAGCTTAGCTTCCCAAATGAAAAGATAAAGTCTCTCAAGACTTTGAGCTCCCTGCCATGGGGAGGTGAGGCTCAGAAGAGCAATGACCATGAGATAAACATGAGGATGCTAAGATCAGGAACATGGAGAGGACAGCCTTGGTCCCGAGATATTGTGAGCAACTGAACCCCTCCAGCAATTGCTTATTCCCAGAGTTGTTGCTGAGCAAAAGGAATTCCTGTTTTCTAAGGCCACTCTAAGTTGTGGTTTTGGTTACACCACCGAAAGCATTTCTAAGTGGTACAGGGAGTAAATAAACAAGAGCGACTTTGTTATGAAAGAGCATGAACTCTGAAACCAGGGATTCAAGTCTTAGTTCTTTCATGTACTAGTTTTGTAATTTTGGCTGGGTTAACCTTTCTGTGCCTCAGTTTCTCTGTCTGTAAGATAGAGATGATGGTAGCACCTACTTCGTAGATTGTACTGTGTAGTCCAGGAGAAATATCAAAATGTCAGCCTGACTTATTGATGGGGTTGCGGCAATACACAGGTGTCCAGAATTGTAAAATTGTACCTAGATTACTTTTCATGAAAGAATGTAAAATCTCTGCTAACACATCATTTTAACTAGGCTTGGATAGGGAAGTGGCTTGTAAAATTTTTCCAACCCTTCTCATATTTGTTATGGACAAATGTAAAGTTGTTAGTCTCTGGGATGGTCTAGAATAAATGTTTGGGATTTTTCATTCTCATAAAACAGAGGAGCAGAGTTATTCCACATGTAAGTCTTAGGCTTACTCTACCCTAGAAAGTAGAACCTGTAGTGTAACTGTAGTTGCAAACAAGTTCATGCTTCTTTATGTGGTCATATTTTCTCTCAATATGGATATGATTCCTTTCAAAGTTTTCATTTTTTTTTTCAGAAAAAAAAATTTTTAACTCTGAGTTTGCATTTCTATCTGTATGTTTTTTATGGTTGTATCTTTTAAAAAAGATTAAAAAACAGCAGTTTATGTTAATGAGGTGTCATGAGAAATACAAAGGAAGTACAGACACCAGTCTTTGCTCTCCTGCTGTTTATAGTCTTCTATATCAGGGCATGAGGTCACCTGATGTTCTACTTTTAGAGGCAAGTTTATTAACCTTGATGCATTGGACATGTATATATCATGGCTGACCAAAAAACTCAGGGGTCTTCCTCTGTCATTTCTGACCAGCAGGTGGTTACTTAATGAGAACAAAGCAAAGGCCTATTTAAATGTGATGCTCAGAAGAGTATTTGGACCTACCCCAGTTATTCTACACTTTCTCCCCCAAGTCTTCCTCGTCTTGAGGTGAGTCAAAGCCATTGAAAGCAAATTATTATTCAACTTAAAAATAAGGTTTCATTTAAAGTATCTAAATTCCAGCTTGGACAGCAGAAGGTTAATAATAGTACATAGAAAAAAATTCCAGCAGCCCACAAATCTAAGCATAATTATGTATGAACATGAGGCTTTTATTGCTGTCAAAATTAATCACTTTTCAACTTCCAGCTGTTAAAACCCTTCTGGCAGTTTTCCAAGCAATTCCCCTACAGTTACTTTTCCTTCAATTAAATTCTGGTGTAGTTCTCAGGCTCCTGTTACATAAGCAACAATTTAAAAATGGACTTCTTGGGGTTTTCTTTCTTTTCTTTTCCTTTTTTTCTTTTGTCTTGCTTAAACCTAGAAAATGACAGAATATGAAGTTTGCTTCTCTTACTCTTTCAGCTCAACTTTTACTTAAGCTTCAAGCCTACAAAACAAGCAATGTGGGATTAAAGTATTAGTGTTTATTATAAGGCACTTTATGTGTGTGTAGTGATTTGTAATAATTTTTATTAGTCCTTTCTCTCAACTGTCTTCCAAGGTAAGTGAATATTGTTATGTTTTCTGTCTACGATCCCACACACTTTTCTCCACCAGAAACTTTGCTGGATGTATAGTTTACAAATCTCCAGCGCCAGGTTAGTACTCATGTTATGCTGTTCCTTATTTCTAGGGTAATAAGTACCCTCATCACTCCTTTAATTAAGTGTGTATGTTTGTCACAGTGGCAATAATCTTGGCCAGTTTCCTAGACGTTCCCGTGGTGGACTGAACCGCCCTCACTACAGAAACAACTGCAGAGAGGTTAGCTGAGCTGTGAAGGGCAGAGGCCCATGGCAAACTATGTTGCGTACCATTATGTTTAGTACCAGTTCTCAATGAGATTTAGAAATGGTCCCAGTACACCCTCAGTTTATGAATGGAGGTGTGTTCACGTCTTTGCATTTGCTTGAGAGTCTGCACACAGATATTGTGTTGGAAGTGCTATCTTTCCAGTCTCCATGCTGGGATTCTGAAGGATTAGTCTTTACATCCCTTCCCAGAGCTCTCCGGGGGTAAATAAGGGCTGGAGCTTTGCTCTACTGGGACTGGGAATTCTGATCCCTCTCACCTTCCCTTCAACATTTGAGTTAGTGCAGCCGGTTTCATTTTCCAGTTTGTCTCTCTCAAGTCTTCTGGTGGTGCCTGCCCTCTTAGAATCTAGGTGGAGATCTTTGCACCCTCCTTGTCGCTTTATGCTATTGCTGTATATTAAATTCTGTAATGAACAGATGTTCTCCATGTGCAGTCTCTGTAATTTCTGCTATCATCCTCTATTTTCATGCAAAATTAACATATTTTCAGATGCTGATTCCTCCCTGAGCCTTTCTACCTGCTAGTAGCAGCTGGCGTGAGACCTGACACTGGGCAGGGGGTATGAACATATCTGTGTGGTAGATATAAAAGAGTATAGAGGTCTTGTATGTCAAAGAAAAAGTAAGAATGCAGCGAACACCTTGTCGCGCCTCTCCATTTTATCAAGAATATGCAGTTCTGCGCGCCCCTCTATGATGCGGAAGGGAAGAGAGACTGAAGATGCAGGGAAATAGTCATTCCATTCTCCTCATCCATATTCCAAGGTGGCTCGTTGTTAAAAACTTGGGCTTTGGCCCTAACCGGTTTGGCTCAGTGGATAGAGCGTCGGCCTGCGGACTGAAAGGTTCGATTCTGGTCAAGGGCATGTACCTTGGTTGTGGGCACATCCCCAGTAGTGGTTGTGTAGGAGGCAGCTGATCGATGTTTCTCTCTCATCGATGTTTCTAACTCTCTATCTCTCTCCCTTCCTCTCTGTAAAAATCAATAAAAAATATATTTAAAAAACAAAACAAAACATAAGCTTTGGCAATCAGAGCCAGTCAAGACTTAGGACACTGAGCAAGATCCCATGTCCAAACAGGAGTCTAGCTGGTCAGTGGACTGGGGAGCCATCTGGTGAATTTACTGTAGCACCAGTCCCCTGAGGCTGCCTCGGTTGACAATAGCCTGCTGGCAAAATCCTATCCATGCTCATATCCAGCCCAGGAAAATGGCTCAAGGCCTGAGCATCTTGGCAGGAATATGGAGAAGGGACAGATTCTCCAAGAAGTAATCAGATTATCTGTTTCTTTCCTGTAGTTTGCACTGCAGTAAAAAATCTGTGTCAACCTCTCTCTCGTCTTTCATAAATTAGTTGGCCAGTTTGCTCTGATATGACTGAGGGGGTTTTCACCAGGCAGTGAAATCTGTACAAATCCTCCTGAGCCTGGATGGCCTAGAGTGGACTGGTCAGGATAAGACTTTGTCTGACTTTGACAACCAGAGAAGCTGCCAAGACATCCAAGAGACAGTCGTGTTGAGAGGGCTAGGCCAGGAAGGACTGCTCATGAAGTTTTGTCCTTCTGTTCAGTATTTAATATACTTTTTCTTTGGAAGGCATTTCTTACAAACTGCCACATGCATAGTTTTTGTTAATTGGTTTATATAACATATGCATGAATATTGTTTTCCAATGTGAATAGCTTGCTTGTATTTTCTGTGTTTGCTTCCTTAGTTTGATATTCCATGGGTAGTTTGGCCAGATTTGGTGTTCCCTAGATCTTTAGGTTCTATAATTCCAACTTCAAACATCTCACCCAGTTCTACCCCGTGATAATTAAAAACAAATACACATGCAATCAACAGGTTGGGGAGAGCTCTGTTTGGAGTTAGAGTCACTTTGCAGTTGGCAAAACACAGTTACACTAATTTATATTGCTCTTATTCCATCTGCTTTCTGGTTTAAAATGTCCTGGATTGCCTCAGACTCTGTATATGCAATATTTTCCATTTACAAAATTTTCCTGCATAATCCATTTTATTTTTTCTGAGAGCTTTGAAAAATGATATTGGTTAGTTTCAAATTTGCAAAGTCCAGTTTTATGTGATATGATTCTTGAGCTTATACATGGATGATAAATCCCAAAGAGATAACCAAGGGAAATTTTCAGAGCTAAATTGTCTGTGCCAAGCACTCAATGCAAATTATGCCAGCAAACAGAGAGTTTGGAGCAGCTGGTCTTTGCAGAGGCAGAGCCCACGTATTCTCAAGTCCTTCCAAGGCCCACAGCTTTTTATCACCACCCGATTGGTGCTTAAATGTGTGCTGCCTATAAACCTTCATAGAACTGCTTGTTTTTTGTTTTTTTTTTTTTGAGCCATGGAGCCATGAATATTTATAAGAAATTTTTTCTTTACTACTCAATATATGTGAGTAAAAATGTTGACGATTACAGGAAAACAATACTGCATTAAAAAAAACCAAAAACCTGTTTTTGATGTCTTGACACCGGCTTATCATGCAAGTTACAGAAATTTCTCTGATTCTGGGCTTGGTTGGTGGTGAGAGGGTGGTAGCTGCCCTCCAGGATCTAGCATTCCCCTAACTGTTCATTTGCCAGCAGTTACATTCACCCCCTTCCGTTTCTGCATTCTTGAGGAGAAGGAGATATGAGAACCTAAGAGTAAAGGGAATGGAAATCGCAGTTCCAGACGTATTGCCTGATCAAGCATCAGTAGGGTTATCTGAAGACCAGTTGGCTGGCCCTGTTCATGGTAACAGGCATGGTTTAGAAGACAAAGAATTTGAAACTGTTTTCTTTGTCTGGAAACATTAGCAAGGATTTTTGGTTTTGCTTCTTTGAGCCTATGACCCTATTATTTAGTTTCGTTTTTATCCTACAAAATTATCTTCAATTAAGTTACAGCAATACCTTACATTTGAATTCCACTTTCCAGTTTCCACATAATTTTCATAAAAGTTCAATACTCCAGTGAGCAAAACTTAATTGGAGCCAGAGGGGAAGAGATATTTAGTTTGTTGCTGTGGGCATGTAAATTAACTTTCAAAAGGCCAGTTGGTGGCTAGGTGGGAACTAGATCCTGACCCCTAGTGCCCAGCTCTTTCTGCCTGAGAAGGTACCTTTAATGAAGGTCATTACCTGTTGGTATCTTTCATGAAGTTCCATCTGCAGTTAAATAGGGGGCACATTGAGCTTTCTTAAGTAGACACTCAGGTGTCGGTTGTCTTTCAGTTTGTCAGAACAGCATCTGTTTGCACCATCATTTGTCATCACAGGCCATTCCTACTTGGCCTGTTGGATTTCTGGATAATCCTCAGTTTTTGCTGAAAAGGAGCCTGCACGTGACCTATTTCCGGAGCCTCACTTGTCTGCCAGTGGCACTCCTGTCTTCCAGAATAATACTCTAAAATGCATTCCCATAGGGAAATTATGGGAATATGGTGCCTTAGCCCAATGGTGCTTTTGATAGGTCAATGGGAAGATGTTCAGAAGAGGCAGGAACCCTTAACATTATATCACATCAATGGATGTTTACAAAAGCCTACTTTTTGCATGTTCTCTCTCACCGTGTCCTAGCTGATGGCCCTGTAGTCATGAGAGACAACAAAATCACGTGGAATCAGCTCATGGGCTTGTTTGTTGCTGGGGAGATTCTGTGGATGTTTTGGAGCTCACTCTAAATTACGTCTGTTGAGCCCAGAGCCCAGTGGAAGTGATGTACATGACTGTCAGACCAGTTCCTCTGCCAGGCAGAGGCAGGATACGACAAGACACACAAAAGCTGAAATCTTCCTGTTTCTGTAACATTTCCAGCTGGAAAACAAATCAGAGCCACACATTCCAGCTATGCTTAGGAAGCACTGAGATATCCCAGTAGTAATCACCCAGGTATGCTAACTGCAGCTCAAAATAATTCTGGGGTTGCCAGTGCCATATGCCTTGTAGGCTTCCAATTAACTCAGCTCACTCCTCTCTTTTCTCCAAGGGCCAATTATTGGGGAAATTCAGCATGTCTACCCACATTCCCATCCCCAGCCATTCAGAGAAAGATTGTTATACCTCAGAATGTCTGACTATTACATTAATCCACTGAACCAATAAAATGTGGGCATGGAAGAGTTTAGCCCGTGAAGCACGGATGAAAGATTTAAGGTTTATGCATGTAGGATTTTCGTTAGTGCCTAAGTGCTAGAAGAGACCCTAGAGAAGGATGACCACAAGTTTTAATTTAACTAGGTTGGCTCTGTTGTTCCTGTGTAGTTATCAATATTGCTTCTTTTCTCTCAAAAGTGCTCCGTTTGGAACATAAGTTGTATGGTTATTTTGCCTTAAAGATTATCCAGTCCATCTTTTAGTCTGGTTCAAATTTAACACAGAATTTACTTTTCAGCTATTTCCGCTTCCTAAACAAGTGGTCTTATGTTTGCTGTTCACATTATTGGTGATGGAGGGGTCTCCACTCTGCAAGGAATCTCTAATTGCTAAGGAATTCTTGTTCTGTATTAAAATTTTCCTTCCCCTAGCCTCCTCCTTTGATTCTAGTCCCACCTTCTGAAATAATACAGAACAAGTTTGTTCTCTCACAAAATGTTTTCCATGTTGATGTCCTTATGGTGTATTTTTAAAGAACATACTCATGCTTACTTAGATTACTTTTTCCAACACTTGAAATTTCAAAGAGCCTTATGTAATTTTGGACTGATATATCTTAAAGAGAAAAGCAAGAATTTTGCTAGGCTCTATCACAGAACCCTTAAGTGGAAACCATGCATGTTTGTTTAGTGATTGTCGGAAAAGATAATTTAGGAGTTACAAACAGAGTAACAATGCCAGCATCCTTGGTGTCAATTTCTTTCTTTCTTTTTAAAATTTAAATTCTTTATTGTTTAAAGTATTACATATTTCTCCCTTTTCCACCATTGACCTTTCCCTAGCCATTCCCACCTCTCCAGCACATGTTCTCACCCCACCAGTGTCTGTGTCCATGGGTTATGCTTATATACATGCATATAAGTCCTTTGGTTGATCTCTTACCCCCACCCTCCACCTTCCCTCCAAGGTTGGATGGTCTGTTCGATGTTTCTATGTCTCTGGATCTATTTTTGTTCATCAGTTTATGCTGTTCACAGTGTCAATTTCTTTATAACTCTTATTATTTTATGAATGCAGGTCAATTATAGTATCTCTAGAACTTTACAGGAAGGACACGAGCTAACATGAAGAAATGAAGTTCTCTTTAAAGACTGTTCTAAACTAATGGCAGAAGTAGTATTACATGTCTTTTTTTGGAAATAATTTAACTTTTTATGATTTTAAAAACAATACAGTTTGATTACTGGAGATTTAGAACATCTCAAAAAAAAATCCCTGTTTGTAATTTCACAATCAGAGATAATATTTCTGTTAATGTATTTGGTGGCAGTAATCCCCACCCCCTTATCCACTGTTTTGTATTCCATAGTTTTAGTTACCCACAGTCAACCGAGGTCTGAAAATATCAAGTGGAAAATTCCAGAAACAATTTGTAAGTTTTAATTGTGTGACATTCTGAGTAATGTGATAAAATCTCGAACTGTTCTGCTCCATTCTGCTAGGAATGTGAATCATCCCTGTGTCCAGAGTCTCCACAAGTTATATGCTTCCCACCCTTTAGTCACTTAGTGGCCATCTTGATTATCAGCTTGACCATCATAGTTTCAAAGTGCTTGTCTTCAAATAACCCTTATTTCATTTAATAATGGCTCCAAAGTGCAAGAATGGTGATGCTGGCAGTTCAGAAATGCCAAAGAGAAGCCATAAAGTGCTTCCTTTAAATGAAAAGGTATGTGTGTATAGGAAGAAACATAGTATCACATGGGATTTGGTTCTATCTGTGGTTTCAAGCATCCACTAGGGGTCTTGGAATGTCCTCCATGGATATGAGGACTACTGTATAGTTTTTCATTCCCTTTTTTCCATGCATATATACTTAATAAATACATAATTTGACAAAATGATGATCATATTGATTGATATCATTTTTGCCATTACTTTTATATCAATACTATATTATAATTATTTGTGAACATTAAATCAGCTTTAAAATTTGGTTTTAATGGTTGCAAAATGCTCTATCAAATGCATTTCACATTTTCCTAAAGATTCTTCTCTTGTTAGACATTGAGGTTATTTTTAACTTCACTAATGCTGTAGGACACATCCATAAATTCTTGTCAATCTCACTGATTATTCCCTCAGGATAGACTCCCAGCAGTGGAAATTCTGCTTAAAGAATTATATTTATCTGTTTAAGCTGCCATAATAAAATACCGTAGATGGGGTGGCATGAACAACATATATTCATTTTCTCACAGTTCTGGAGGCTGGAAGTCCCAGATCAAGGAGCTGGCTGGTTCATTTCCTGGTGAGAGCTCTCTTCCTGGCTATGTTCTCACAAAGGCAGAGAGGGTGCTGGTTTCTCTTCCTTTCCTTAGGATTCGAGCTCTCTCTTTACCACCTCACTTAACTCTTATCTCTTCATGGGCCCTCCCTGTTTCTAAATACAGTTACATTAGGGGTTAGGGCTTCAAACCTTTCGACCATAGCTAGAATATAAACCCTTTTATCCTCCTGATCTACACATATCAACTGAAAGGTTGAACCCAGTTGGAGATCCAGGAGCACGGTAGAGAGAGCCTTTTCACCACGTTCTTCTCAAAGTTGAGCATTATCATTAAAAAAAAATTTTTTTTTTAAATCTACAATAACCTGTTCTTAGAAAAGTTGCAGCTCATTGTTCTAATTTGAGTGTCTTTGATTCCTAATAAAGTAAATATTTTTATGTTTATATCCTGCTCATAGTTCTTATTTTATGAATTAAATCTTTAAGCTTTCCATTATTTATCTATTTACTTATTTAATTTGCTTTCATTTGTATGAGCTATCTATAGAGTTATAAACAATAATGATGTTACTTAGAATTTACCATGTTCCAGTATTGAAGCCAAGCACATTATGTATAAAATCTCCTTTACTACTTATAAAAACTCTCTGCATATTGTTTTAAAGCTCCATTTTAGAGACAAAAACCTTAAGACACAGAGAAATGATGCATATTTTCTATATGAGAAAGTTATACTATGGCATCCAAATTACACTTGTTTCACTGTGGCTCTACTGTGTTTGGTCTATCATTTGTAGACAGAATATTCTTTCTTTGTCTTCTACACATATCATCTATATTTTGTCTGAAAAAATTTATTAGAAACAACACAAACAAAACATTTGTTTTGCCTTCTCTCTCCCGCCTCCCTCCTCCCTATATTCTGGGAGAGCTGTTCAAGTTTACTTGACTTGTTACTAATTTGATTTTCCATTGTCTACTTTACTGTCTTCAGTGACGACTTTATTTCTCAGACTGTAATTCCAGCCTCCTTATCTCACCTAGTAACCTTCTCATCTGGGTTGATTGTCCTCCTGTTGTCTTTCATCTCATGTTCTTTCAGTTCAGCTTTTTTGCTCTCTGCTCCTGTTTCGGACAGGCTATATATCCCTAGATCCTGCTGAAGATACCCACACATTTCCTAATATTTGCTCTTTTTTCCAGCAGTAAATCATTTTCGAAGGTGTATTCATCTTCTTGATCGTTAGGAGACTGTTCCCTTTCTTTTGAGCTTTGGCACTTTTGCAAGGGGCTCTTTTTTAGTTTCTTATTTACTAATCCTTGGATTAGACAGGTGCCCTCTGGATTCAGGGTTTGCCAGCAGACAGATTTTGTGACTTCATTTTACAGAACAGCAATCATTCACCTCACTGCTTGATTCTTCGACTCTCTGAAAGCAGGAGATTTCCTGGAAATTTACAACTCCAGCACACAGGCCTGTTAGATTTGTTAGTCTTTTTTTCTTGCTAAGATAGCTTCAATGTGAGGGCTGACACCCCCTAGGATGCCAACACATCATGATAGATTCCTTCAGTATCCTGCTCTTTGTTTTCAGACCAGAGAAGGAGACAGACTAGACAATTTGGGTGGATGGGAATAGGGGGAGAGGACAAGATGGAGAACACATGATTGTTATTTCACTCTGGCGCCTTAGAAATACTTGTACAATAGAGGGACAGTTACCCACTTTTTCATTAGGCGTTGACCTGGGCTTTGAGAAAGGGCAGACAGCGTGGAAGGACCAGGAGCCCCATTCCTTTCTGTGTCGTGGATGGGCTCCCCCACTTCAGGGCAGCAAGCAGCCTGGCTGCTCACTGCTTCTCTGAATCACCTTCACCATCTTGCAATAGATGAAAATTCTTTCCATATTTTGGCAATCCAGTTCTTGTTTTTGTGCTATTTTTTGTGCTTTATTTTGTTTAATATGTAGTTTTATATATATTAGTGGGAAATTGGGAGAGGTTGAGACCATTTTGAACCAGAAGTTCTTCACATTATTATTATTATTATTATTACTAGAGGCCCGGTGCACAAATTCACGCACAAAGTGGGGGGTGGGAGGGTGGTGGTGTCCCTCAGACCAACCTGCACCCTTTCCAATCTGGGACCCCTTGAGAGATGTCTAACTGCCCATTTAGGCCCCATCATTGGGCCTAAACAGGCAATCAGTCATCCCTTTCACAATCTAAGACTGCTGACTCCCAACCTCTCACCTGCTGATTGCCCCTAACCACTCCTCTGCCAGCCTGATCAATGCCTAACTGCTCCTGAGCCAGCCTGATTGCCCCTAACTGCC
>PVJC01043770.1:0-14388 GCA_004026665.1 Murina feae
GGAGATAGTTTCTTTTGCATTGCCTTAAAAATCCTACAAACTATGCATCATTACCCATATTTTGTGGTTCTGGTTACGTGACTTGCTCAGAGTTATACTGCTAATCAGCGATGAAGATGAGCATCTAACTGAGACCCCAATACCATAACCTGGGCTCTTTGCAAATGATGAAATATTGGCAATTTTATACATTGAACCTGAGACCCAATCATCTCATTGTATTCAGTGCTCTGGGCTAAATATCTAGAACAAAATACCTTACTGTTTGCAGTTCAAGTGATTTGTAAATCAGGGTTTACTTTAATTCTAGAGAATGTTGGAAGGCTTAAGGATTGCCCCTAAAGAGAGGTGATCTATTTCCCAAAGGAAGTTCATGAGAGAGGGCACATCTGTTTGGAAAGTATTTTTCTATTAAAACTTGGAGCTCTCTTTGGAGTAAAAAGTCACCAATTTGAAATACCTACCTAAGCTATCCATATGTGCTTTGTATTTAAAAAATTAAGGAAATTAAGTGTGGGCAAGAAAATGTAGATGTGATATACAGTATTTGAAAAAGTCCTGTGTAGATGGAAAGAATGCTGACTCAGCTGATCCAGTTTCTGGTCTCGAGTCAGCCCCCAGTAGCGAAACCACTTCTTCCTCGTGGGGAAATGAGTGGGTTGAACTAGACGACCTTTTCATCTAATCATGTTGTTTCTTTCCACGTCAGGAGATGTGCTATTTTTCATTCTGTTTAGTGGTTCTCAATGTTGGGGGAGTGCCAGGAATTTGGGGAGTTCTGAGAATATAAAATACAGATATAAAAAGTGGCAACATATTTATTTAACCAAGAAAGGATTAAGATCCTTAATCTTTAAAAAGATATTTAAAAATCATTAAAAATGATGCTTATCTTGCTAGAAAAGTAGGTAAAACTGATGAATTACAAAAGGAAAAGTGTAAGTAGTCAATGAAAAGATGAATTTTAATTTTCACTGGACATCAATGAAATGCAAGTGAAAACAGATCAAGTGGGCAAATATTATACTCATTGGTAGTTGGTAGTATGACCAAATGAATACTCTTGTACATGGCTTATGGAATATAAATTGGTCCAACATTTTGATCTTTTTTGTTCCAGTAATTTCACTTATATCTATTTGTAACTAAAGAAATTTATATTTATGCAAAGTTATTTTTAAAATATTTGCTCATTACTAATATGGTAAAAATTACAAATAATTTAAATGTCCAACAATAGGCAATTGGTTAAATAAAAAATGCTACATTCATATTATACAGTCATTAAAATTATATCTGATGAATCTTAATGACATAGGAAATATTTATGAGATAAATGTTAAATAAAAAAGCAAGATGCCAAACATACATAAAGTTTGGTATTAGCTTTGAAAAAACAATGCACTGAAAAAAAAAAAGAAACAGGACAAGGTACACTAAGATCTTACAGCTTTTGGTTCTAGTAATAATTGTTTATTTCCTCTAGCTCCTTTTGATAGCTCTGTGTTTTCAAAATGTTCTCTAATGTGTATGTATTATTTTTATAATCAGAACAAAAGGATGCATAGAAATAGTCCAGAGAAATGGGGAGGGACATTAGCCAGAGTGGGGAGGACGTCTTCAGTCTATTTCAGCAAATAAGAGAGGGAATGCCTTCCCCACGATGGCCTGAGTATGTGTAGTGGATGATGATGGTGATGGTGGTTCTGACATGGGGGTTGGGGAGGAGGGACAGGGAGCCCCTGGGATGTGGTGGAGGTCCACCCAGATGTCAGGCAGATTTCATAGTTTCACAGTCAGTAAAGATCAGACAGGGAGCTACTTTCAGTCTAAGGAGAGAACATCCAATCCTAAAGCAGAAACTGCCCGCTGCCCCTTGCCGTTCAGACAGAAAGATCTGGGGGCAGAGGGCCTTTCTTGCTCTCAGGGTTACTTTGATTTGTGATCTGGTCTTGTGTGTGTAATACATTTTTACTCTTGAGTTTCTTTTCTGTTAAGTTATTTTCATTATGACTTTTTACTCTTTTGCAAAGAGCTAATTCTGCAAAATTGGAGCAAAAAGGACCAAGAGAAGTTAGTGGGGGTAATTATACTAGTTAGGAAGTTAGGAGTGTAGGTAATTTCAAAGTAACTTCAAGAGTATCCTTTACACCTTTTATTTTTTAATTTAATTTCATTGTTTAAAGTATTACAGATAGTAGTACATATGTCTCCATTTCCCCCCCATTGGTCTCCCCTCGGCCTCCCATATCCCCCTGGCACATGTCCTCACCACCAACCCCCAGTGTCTTGAGTCCATTGGTTATGCTTCTATGCATGCATACAAGTCCTTCAGTTGATCCCTTACCTACCCCTCAGCCTTCCCCTGCCTTCCCGCTGTAGTTTGACAGTCTGTTCGATACTTCTTTGCCTCTGTATCAGTATTTTTGTTCTCAGTTTATAATGTTCTTTATATTCGACAAATGAGTGAGATCATATGATATTTATCTTTCTCTGACTGCCTTATTTCACTTAGTGCATCCATGCTGTTGCAAATGGTAAGTATTCCTTCTTTTTCATAGCAGCATAGTATTCCGTTGTGTTGATGTGGAATCCTTTACACCTTTTAAACATAGAGTTCCCTAACCACCACTCCTTTCTCCCACCTCCAGAGAGTTCATTGCTTCCTCTTCTGGGTTTGATAGTACTGGTTTATAACAACATCATCATAGCAGTTACTCTTGGTGTCTGTTTTTTTCCAGGCACTGTTTGGACATTCACTAGTTCTTATAACAGCCCTTCAGGTGAATCATAACAGTAAATACTTCCATGGTACTCAGTCTAGACCAGGCATCATTCTATGTGCTTTATATGCACTAACGCATTTAATCCTGTAAAACAAACCTGTATGCTAGGTACTATCATTATTCCCCTTTTACACTTGAAAAACTAAGATTTAGTAACTTTCATGAGGTCACACAGCCAGTGGTTAGTTGTGCTGGGAGGCAGCATGTTCCCAGAATCCTTAATCACTATGCTGTACTTCTTCTATGACAATGGACTGAACGTCAGAGAGGTTAAGCAATTTACCCAAGGTCACACAGTAAGACACAGGCATTGGAAGCAAACTTAAGCTGCCTGACCCCAGAGTTTGAGTTTTCTTTCCTACTCTGAATTGCCTTTCTTTAAATAGCAGGAATTGTCAAACTTTTTACATAAAGGGCCAGATAGTAAATATTTTAGGCTTTACACACACGGTCATAAAGTCTCTGTTGCAATGTTGAATTGTAGCATGAAAGTAGCCACAGGACAATACATAAATGAAAGAGCATAGCTGTGTTCCAATAAAATATTATTTTATGGACCATGGAATTTGAATTTCAAATAATGCTCATATGTCACAAAATATTGCTCTTCTGATTTTTAAAAATCATTAAGTAAGTAAAGACCATTTTATTCACGGGCTACACAGAAAGAGGTGCCGGGTTTGCCCATGGCTGAGCGAGCCAGTTAGGCAACCTCTCTGTGCTGCATCATTACATCATAGAACGGTTAGATATGCATGTAGATGCTTCTTTGCTCTCTTTCCTAAAACAGTTTAGCTTGGGCCCCAAACATGCATAGCCAACTGAGAAAATATGAGTCCTGGGGGACTGAGGTCCATGTTCCTTCGCAAGAAGTTCAGAGGCCGCGTGCCCTTTTCTGAGCAAGTCCCGTGGGGCTGCAAGCAGTTCGTCAGCATATTCCTGCATTGCTTTCAGAGAAGCTGTGGTAACTACTTTTGTTAATCACCTTAGTATAGAGGTGAGGTTCTGGTGTCTCTCTTTAACAAGAAACAAAGTTTATCTTTATTGTTGAAAGTATCACAAATGTCCCTCCTTTCTTCCCCCATTGATGCTTAATGGCACTGGGGCAGTTGACTAGCTGTCCATTGTTTTCAGCTCTGACTTGGACAAGGTGAGAACTCTGGACCTTTTGGTGAGAATTGATTCTTGTGCTCCCGCGAGTGGAAGGGACCAGCCAGGGCAGGGTGGCTGGAACAGAGGAGGGGAAGGGTGCTACAGTCCCTGCCTTGCCTGGGGGTGGGACACACAGGGATCAAGCTCAGAGAGGCTTCAAGGGTGCGAGATAATAGAAGGCCTCAGAGCTTGGTGATGTACCATTTTAATTGACTGTGATGGGGTTAAATAGACTGTAGGTCTAGGAATGTCAATATCGCTTAGATCTTTGACCCTGAGGAATATGTATTAAAAGTTGCAAACCAGCATCTTGCAAGCAAGACTTTCAGATCCAAGTCCATTTAGAATCGGGATGATCTGTGCATTAAAAAAACCAACAAAAGCAAACTGATTTGAAAGTGATTTCCTTTTGTGATTTTGAGGGGGACCTTAATCATTATTTGTAGCAATTACAAACATGCTACGGAGGGTTTAAAGTAGGGTTGAGAATCCGTGAAATGAACTTTCGCAAGAGGAAACAAGATAAAATAATACTTGAGAAGATGTTCCTTGAAAAGGCAGTAACCTTATTTTTAAAAATACTTGTACTGGAGTTTGATCTACAGACAGAAAAGCAAACACGCCGTGAGTCCACAGCTTGATGAATTCTCACACTAAACTCACTTGTGGAACCAGCTTCCAGGTGAAGAAATGGCACACTTCTCGCAACACATGAAGAACTGGTTTACTTATAGGAGCAGCAGGGGCCTGGTTGGAAGGGATGGCTGAGAAAAAGCGTCTTGAAAATGAGTTTGCACAGGAAGCATAGCTTTACCTGAGATGCGCTGGGTAGGGCCATGGGGAATTACGATGTGTGGGTGACCCAGGGACCCACGGCAGCTTTGCAGTCAGGCTCTGTTTAGAACTTTGCACTGTGTGACTGCAGGCGAGATTCTCGCCTCCTGAAGTCTGTAGCTGTGGAACGGTAACCTTCATGAGGACAGCAGCTACCTCCTTCACTGTTATGCCTCCGGATCTATTACAGTGGCCTGCCACATGAGGAGCCCTGAACAAATAGTGTTGTTGTTGTTGTTGTTTTAATAAATAAAACAACCAATGAATAATACATATGAACTATTTGGTACAATCCCTGGAAAATGCTCAATAATGGAAATAAAAGTCACAGAATGACCCATTGGCCCTGTAATGCCACATTTATGAATATGTTCCCTAAGAAAATTGTCCACATAAAAGTTATATATACATATGGCTTGAGTGCGTGTGTATATAAAATGGCACAGTTGTTAATTATGATGAAATACCAGCACCCGCTCAAAGACACTGCTAGCAATGGGGATGGCTGTGCAATTGTGAATTTTTGAAACAATGGGAAGCTATTTGTCTAAAGCCTGGCAAGTGTGTTGACTATGTTGAAAATAATTTTAAAAAATCTGAACATGTGTTTAGAAGATGTATGCAAGTGTATATTTATTAGAGAATAAAAACGGAATACCAGTTTGGAGTAATAACATTGAGAGATGGTGATTCTTTTTTAATGTTAAGTTGCGTAACATGAGGATTCTCTTTCCTGGGGAGAAAAAGAAACACAATGAAGTCCCCAACCCCCCGCCAGATGGGGAGCTCCACGGGTTCACCATCCTGAGCAAGGCCTGCTCTTTTTTTTTTTTTTTTAAAGATATACTTTATTGGTTTTTTACAGAGAGGAAGGGAGAGGGATAGAAAGTTAGAAATATCCATGAGAGAGAAGCATCGATCAGCTGCCTCCTGCACACCTCCTACTGGGGATGTGCCCGCAACCAAGGAACATGCCCTTGACGGGAATCAAACCTGGAACCCTTCAGTCCGCAGGCAGACGCTCTATCCACTGAGCCAAACTGGTCAGGGCTCAAGGCCCTCTCTTGCTGTGGTTCTCGTGCCGGGCTGTGCGGGGGTGCCTGATGGCAGAGATGAGCTGCTGAGGAGCATGCTGACTTCCTCATCATCTACATGTATCAGATTCATGACAAAATCACTTAAAAATATTTTTATTGATTTCAGAGAGGAAAGGAGAGGGAGAGAGAGATAGAAACATGAATGATGAGAATCATTGATTGGCTGCCTTCTGCATGCCCCTCCACTGGGGAGGAGCCTGCAACCTGGACATGTGCCCTTGACCAGAATCAAACCCAGGACCCTTTAGTCCGAAGGCTGACGCTCTAGCCACTCAGCCAAACTGGCGAGGCCAGAATCACTTTCCTTAATGAATTGACTGCTGCCAGTGCAGGTCCTTTGCCCAAAGCACTTGGAGGAACATGCATTTAGATGTATTCTCTATAATGGACAGGCTACCCATGGCCAATGGCTGCCATGGGCTCATGCATATTTTTAAATAATATTTCTTTATTTTCATTTAAGATAAAAAGAATCTCAAATTTAAAGAAACGCATTTACTTTATTTCTTTTTTATTGGGGTGACATTCTATATAATAAAAGGGTAATATGGAAATCAACCAAATGGCTTAATGACCAATCGCTATGATGCCCACTGACCACCAGGGGGAAGATGCTCAATGCAGGAGCTACCCCCTGTGGTCAGTGCACTCCCATAGGGGGAGCGCCTCTTAGCCAGAAGCCAGGCAAGTGCAGTGGCTGTGGCCGGAGCCTCTCCCACCTCTGAGGCAGTGCTAAGGAGCAGTGAGCAGGAGGGCTGTAAGGAAGTGAGGGCTCCTGGACTGTGAGAGGGATGTCTGACTGCTGGCAGGTGGACATCCCCTGAGGGATCCTGGACTGGAAGAGGGTGCAGGCCAGTCTAAGGGACCTCCTCCTCCCCAACCGACTGCACGAATTTTCATGCACCAGGGATCTAGTTGGTTAGATTATATAGCTTTCAAGTGTACATTCCCATGATCTATGATCTGTACATTGCATTGTACACCACCCAAAGTCACATCATCTTCCATCACCGTATATTCAGCCTCCTTTATCCTTTACTACCCCTCAGTAACCACCATACTGTTGTCTGTATCTACAAGTTTCAGTTTTATATTCCACATATAAGTGAAATTATATGATCCTTAGCTTTTTCTGACTGACTTGCTTAGCGTAATATTCTCAAGGTTAATCCATGTTGTTGCAAACGGAAGTATTTCATATTTTTTTTATGGCTGAGTAGTATTTCACTGTATACATGTACCACATCTTCTTTATCTAATCCTCTATCACTGGACACTTTGGTGATCTCCATGTCTTGGTCACCATGAATCATGATGCAATGAACATAGGGATTCATTTATCTTTGTTAATAAATGTTTTCAAAATTTTGGGGTAGATACCCAGGAGAGGGATTGCTGGGTCATATGGTAACTCTATTCTTAATTTTTTGAGGACCCTCCATACTGTTTTTCACAGTGGCTGTACCAGTTTACAACCTCTGCAACCCTTGTTATTACTTGTCTTGTTGATAATAGCCACTCTAACAGGTGTGAGGTGGTATCTCTTTGTAGTTTTAACTTGAATTTTTCCATAATGGCTAGTGAAGTTCAGCATCTTTTTATATATCTGTTGGTCATTTGTATGTCATCTTCGGAGAAGAGTCTGTAGGTTCTCTGTTCATTTTTAAATTGGATTGTTTGGTGTTGAGTTGTATGATACATATATCATACATGTTTTAATATTAATCCCTTGTCAAGCTGTTTGCAAGTATCTTCTCCCATTTGGTTGGTTGGCTTTTTGTTTTGTTGGTGGTTTCTTTTGCTGTGCAGAAACTTTCTGTTTTTATATAGTCCCATTCAGTTATTTTTGCCTTTACTTCTTTTGTTTTTGGGGTCAAATTTATAAAATCTTCTCTAAGACCATGGTCCATAAGCTTAGTAGCTATGTTTTCATCTATGTAATTTTTAGTTTCAGGTCATACACTTAGGTCTTTGATCCATTTTGAATTAAGTTTTACAAGTGAGGACATATTTTTGTAAAAAGAAAATAGCTGAGGATTCCATCAGCATTTTGAAGTAAGGCACCTCATAAGTCCAGATAACCCAAAACCTACTACAATAATTTTTGGTTAATAATAGTCATAATTTCACCTTGGTTTTATATTGTGCTCTATTGTTCTGAAGGGGCTTTCTTACATAACAAATAAGAGAGTATTTCCAAATGTACAAAGTCTTGTGAGAATCCAAGCACAAATTATTGCCATTTGTTATATATCTCCACTGAACCTTGTAAGCACCCTGTGAGGAAGGTGGGTGGATCTAATTCCATTTTCACAGAGGAGGGATAAACACAAGAGGACCAACATTTCAGCAGAGTGTGATGATGACGATGTTAGAGGTACGAGGAGTGGGGCTTAGTATGGCCACACAGAGGGAGCACCTGGTCTACAAGTGGGTTAGATGATCAAAGAAGATTTTTTGAGAAGAGATGAGAGTTAGGGGGTGGCGAGTGAAGGGCAGGTCTTTCCAGGCAAATAGAGAGGCACAGAGTGTATCTGAAGAAAGAGGGATAGTGAAGAGTGGGTATCTGTTAGTTGGGATGAGAACTGAGGGTTTCCTACTGGACAGCCCTCAGCTCTCCAGCAGATGAAATAATGCATGAGAGCTCATCCCTAAGCCCTCCCTGTCCTCTGCCTTTGGGCCTTCACTACACCTCTGCCTTTGCAAGATGACATTTCCCTCTGTCCTTTCTGTGTGTGTGAACCACAGAAAGGGCCTGTTGAAGGCATCCTTTCTTTGAAAACGACGAAAAGAGGAGAAAGGGGTGAGAAATCAAGTTATTGAGACCTGAGAGGTTCTGGGGATGGGAGGTTCCTAAATTCCAGTCTGTTTTAAATCCTACAAGGGTTGCTCATGGCACTATCTGAAGTCACTCTCCGTAACTCTTCTGTATTGAGGAACATGATTGAGGCACCCTCCAGTTAGCCACTTGTGAAATATCACTGAAAACCTGCTTCTGTTTCTCACTTGGTAACCCTTTTAGGAGAAATGCCACTGAAATCAAGCTCGTTAGCTTTCCACACTGATGATGTGACCCAGAGTGGCTCTGTCACAGGCACATGTGACACGCCATCTGAAGATGGTCTGTCATGTCTATATAGGGTATGGCTCTAGCCTGGACCAGAGCTCCTCCTCTGCCCTCCTCTCCCAGCTCCATATTTAGCATCTGCTAAAGGCTACGCATGTCATCATATTGATCTTCCGTCCTCCCTGCTACGGAATCAAGCAGAGGTTTGTTCTTATAGCCACTGTGGCAGGCAATAAAGGTTTCTCCTTTGGCTTTAGTTTTAATTGAGCCACAGAGAAAGCTAGTCATGTTCAACCACTTCACTGTTTGGGAAACTGAGGCCCAGAGAGCTGACTTGATGAGCCTCTGAGTGCCAGATGGGCTTCGGGGTGAAGGTCACTTGACTGAACAGACTCTTTTTCTTTCATCTAACTCTTTGGAGCTTTCTAGATGGCAAAGCTCAGACAGAATTTCTTTTTTCACGTATACATATATTTTTATACTATAAAAATGTCCCCCCCCTTTTTTTGGTAGTCATAATTGGATATAAGATACACAGAGTATCCTTTGCTGGGAAAGTACCCTTTAGAGCTACTTCAAAATTCCCACTTCTTAATAATTATCATTATGTTTAGTAATTATTATCTAACAGTGATATTAATAAGGACTACTTATTGTGTGTTTGCTGTGTGTTGACTATGTACAGATAGCAAGCTTACATTCTGCACTATGCTAAGGAATTTATACATCTAAGCACACAATACTCTCAACAACTGGTGATGTAGGTGCTGTTACATTGATTTTACAGAGAAAGAAACTGAGGCTGAGGGGGGTTAAGAACGTCTCCTAAGGTTGTCACACAGGTCATTGTTTGGGCAGCCCAGATTCAATACCAGATCTACCCGAGTTTAGAGCCTGTGTTCTTAACAATTTTGCCTCATCAACTTCTTCTTACAGATATTTAGTCAGGAAATTTGGCTTTTACTCAATCTTATTCGCGAGATTTTCCTTAATAACCAAAAGTCTGGCACATGTCCATTTTTCCTAGTTCTGGTCCTGCTACATTGGGATCAGACCAAAGCTTAGAAATGTCTTAAGAGGTCCTTGCTTTGAACTAGGTAATGTGTATGTGTGTGTGTGTGCACGCGTGACAAATGCATATATTTAGGTCATCAGTAAGTCTAAGGATCTGAAGTCCGATGGAGCCCGTGGAGACTTTGCTCCAAGGTTTGGAGACAAAAATGCCCAGGACCATCCTGCGTGACAGTGACGTACCTTGAGTCTTCAGACAGAACCAGCGGGACCTCGGGCACCCTGGCCCCTGTGCTATGGACATTGAGTATTTGGTATTTTCAATAAATAGTAGCGGAAGTTGGTAACACAATGGTACTCCATGGATCCCATATGCCAGGTTCTGTGCTGAGCCAGACTCGCCACATGCTGAATTCTCACAATAGTTACATGAAAAGGGCGCTTTTCTTGTTCTCATTTTCTATGAAAAAAACAAAACCAAAAAACAAGACTCGGAGAGGTTAAGTAACTTGGCTAAGTACTTAAGTAACTTAGTAACCGAGCTTTTGTGTGGTTAAAAAAATCCAATGGTGAAAATCGTGCATTATTTGTTTGATTGGCTCGATTGCAAAGGCTATTCTATCTAATTAAACCAACAGAGACTGTGGGTTGGCAAGGATGAGAGTGTCTTGGAAGTGAATGGCAGGATTCACAGGAGTGACCTTTAAAAGCCGAAGGGGACCTCTAGGCCGGCTTTACATTGCTTTGCATGTGACATGTCAGGAAGATCCCCAGTAGGGAGCTTATAAGCCCAATTGTATTAACACGCTGTATTCTGGGTTTGCGTCTGAAAGACCTTTCCTTTGTCTGAAGCAGGGCTGGCCTTGTGATGCTGTCCCCTGGCAAACAGGGCACCATCTCCGGGAACTCGCTCCCCTGCAATGATGAGAATTTATTTGATCTTTTCATGAAATTCGGATCTTTTCATGTCCTGTTTATGCAGTCCTGTTGAAGTGACAGGTCACCAAATGTGGTTACTTTTAAGCAAGTTATTTTGTTTAACCAGGGGCCTACCAGAGTTCTGATATATAGGTAACTATCCAAAAATGTTGAAAGCAGTGAACTTGTGTGCATATATTCATAACCCGTGGACACAGACAATGGGGGAGGTGAGGGCCTGGGGTTGGGGTAGGGGTGGGAGTGGGCTGGAAGAGGTTAGTGGAGGGAAAAGGAGGACTTATGTAATACTTTCAACAATAAAGTTTAAAAAACCCCACAAAAACCCTCCCCCACAAAACAAAACACACACCACGTTGAAAGAAAGAAATAATTGAACCTTCACATCTCTGAGGAGTAGTTCCTAAGTTTGTCATAACCTTGCTGATATGCAAAGTGAGGCTTGCAGACCAAGTAGCCCCTGTTCAAAGCCATGTTGCTATGTAAGTGATGGAGGCTGAGCTCAGATGCAGAAACACAGGGACAGCGCCCATGCCATTAGGTCAGTAGCCACTTTTTGAAAAAAACCTCAAGAGGAAAAAAAAAAAACCCAGCAAATTTTATAGTTCTGGTAATTTCTTTTCCCACATAAACCAAGGGCTGGCTGATTAATCAATAAATGAAAGGAGGGTTCATTACAGGTCTCTCCCTTACACTTTCCAAAGTAGCTGGGATCCATTAGAAACTGAAGCGAGAGCGCTGTCGGCTGCCTTCCCTGCTTCTTGGAGCGGAAGCCAGAGAGAGTTGTTTGAGAACGTCTCATTCACACACCAGGTTGCTATCGAGGTCTTTTTCATGTTCGGATCAGAGCAGTTGCTGGTGTTTTTATCACTAGGCTGATTTTCGAGATAAAATCAGCTTCTGCTTCTTGACTGGGTGGAGCTGTGGATGCCTGCGCGGGGGGATAGCAGCTCCAAGCCCTCTTTGCTGGGGAAGAGTGGGTCAGACTAGTCGGGTAGGGCGGCTGCACTGAGGTGGGCCCCAGGTCTAATCAGCTTGCAGGTGAGGAAGTGCCCAGCCATCCAAAAAGGAAAAAAGAAAGACTCAATTTCCCCTCTTCTCGTTCTGTTCCAGCTGAAGACCAGACTTCGGAGCTTTTCAAAGTAGATCGAGGTCTTCCTCAGATGCGTGGAGAGGAGCAACATTCTGCACATTGCTGTTGGAGATCCTGGGACCACACACCCATCTGGTTTTTAGTCCCCGTGTTGAATGGCATTTGCTTCGGCCGTTCAAGGATTCTGAACTTGTAACGAGGGATCCAGCCTGGGAAGATGCTGAGTTCCATCAAGTGTGTGCTGGTGGGAGACTCTGCTGTGGGGAAGACTTCCCTGTTGGTGCGCTTCACCTCAGAGACCTTCCCAGAGGCCTACAAGCCCACGGTGTATGAGAACACGGGCGTGGATGTCTTCATGGATGGCATGCAGATCAGCCTGGGTCTCTGGGACACAGCCGGCAATGATGCCTTCAAAAGCATCCGTCCCCTGTCCTACCAGCAGGCCGATGTGGTGCTGATGTGCTACTCTGTGGCCAACCATAACTCTTTCCTGAACCTGAAGAACAAGTGGATTGGCGAAATCAGGAGCAATTTGCCCTGTACCCCTGTGCTGGTGGTGGCCACCCAGACTGACCAGCGGGAGATGGGGACCCACAGGGCCTCCTGCATCAGCGCCATCGATGGGAAGAGACTGGCCCAGGATGTGAGAGCAAAGGGCTACCTGGAGTGCTCAGCCCTTAGCAATCGGGGGGTCCAGCAGGTGTTTGAGTGTGCCGTCCGAACTGCCGTCAACCAAGCCAGGAGGCGCAACAGAAGGAAGTTCTTCTCCATTAATGAGTGCAAGATCTTCTAACCTCCAAGAGACTTCACCCAACACCCATTTACTCACCCACCTCAAAAACTGATGGGCACAGGGAGAGCCAACAGCAAGGGCTGACGTTCTTTCTGGGTACATCCCGAGCAGTGTTAGCCTTTGGATATAGTTTGTTGATGGGACTTCGTCACTGGATGGTTTTGTTAAGTACACTCTGCAAATGAACTCCTCGTCCAGTCCAACTAAGCAGTCTCTTGAGAAGCTGTAATGAACATTCTATCTCCGGTTAACAAACTAAAATGGTCTCTATAACTTTGGACGGAGAAATGAGTTTTCCAAAGAATTCTGTATTTAAAGACATGTTTTATTTAAGTGATAACAAAATGTGGAGCTCTTGCATAATTACCGTCGTTTTCATGCTTGGAAAGTCTTTTCCTACAGACTCACCAACACACCCTGATGTGTGTGTGAAATGACCTTACAGGATTCTCCCATATGTTTGCAGTGTTATTTTCACCTAAAGTCGTAACTTTGTTGAAGCCACTTGCCTACCTGATTTTACTAGGTGGTCAAATTTTAAAAGGACTAGCAACCAATCCTTGCTATTAATTTTCCACCCTGCTGTTAACCAATTTGTATATAAAACACATTTGATGACATATGTTACTTTAATACTGCCTAATGATTTTAAACAGTTATCTGTCTATTTTCCCATGATTATATATAAAAAAGCATTTCTTATTTATGATACTACCTTTCACTCAATGAACTCCCATTATGCACTAAGTATTTCTCTTTCATTGACCAAAACAGATGAAAGGAAAACCTTTTGGGTAGGGAATCTGACTGCTCCAAGTAACAGCAGCAGAGCTCAGAACAGAATTTAAAAATCTCACTTTCCTTTGGGAACCACTGCACGATGCCCGAGTTTTCTGACACTGGCTCCCACCTGCTTGCAGGCCTTGTGAATGAGAGCAGGTTCAGCATTCTGCATGCTGGTTATCTGGGGAATCTGTTACTTGAGCTCTTAACTAACCTGGAAGGGCCACTATAATTTATTAATTTTAAGATCTAATTAAAGTAATTACTAAGGTGTCTATGTACATATGTGTGTGTGTGTAAGGGAACACAGGTACAACTTACAGCTTTTACTATTTCATCAATGTGAAGCACCAGAGTAAAAACGAACAGACAAACAAATTCCAAGCACAGGGAACAGGAAAACTGTGTAGCGAATCTTCAGATAATAAAATCTTATCAGGGAGAGTACTGAATAATGATCCCCACCTCCAAACGCATTCTATGTAAATAGCTTAAAAACAATGGTATCAATCATCTGTTAAAGTTGACAACAGAAGACCACGTTACTCGAGGAAGAAACAGCAAATGCTGGCTCCGGGTACATCATTTACTCACCTAAACCAGTAAGACTCAGGACCACTCTGGACCACGTTTATTAAGTGCATCATTGTTATGTTATAATGTGGCCATTAGATACAAATGGTAAGGCTCTTGGCATAAATGACTATGATTAAACGTATGTTGACATAACCAAGCCAGTTGTTCAGTTTCCTTATGTGGACAAGTCTCTATAGCTATAATCAGTGCTAAAACCAAATGTGTGCTCATCTCTACACTTTCTCTTCTCTTCTCCTCTC
>PVJC01043771.1:0-14384 GCA_004026665.1 Murina feae
GGTTAAGTACATTACCTAAATCAGACAACTAGAGAGTGTTGAAATCAGAGTCAACCCAGGGACTCAGCTCCAGAGTCTGCACTCAGTCACAAAGGTCTAAAATGCAAATTTTAAATTTAAATATAAATATGATGTCCTAGTGAGATAAAGGACATTACTCTTTTTTCAAAATGTTGACAACTTACTTGACTTTTATATATAAAGAAGCCAAAAAAAACGTTTCGAAGGAATAAAAACACCTTATAATATAATTTATTAAGACATGGGTTTAGCCCTAGCTGGTTTGGCTCAGTGGATAGAGCATCTGCCTGCATACTGAAGGATCTGATTTCAATTCTAGTCAAGGGCACATGCCTGGGATTCGGGCTTAATCCCCAGTAGGGGGCATGCAAGAGGCAGCTAATCAATGATTCTCTCTCATCATTGATGTTTCTACCTCTCTCCCTCTCCCTTCCTCTCTGAAATCAATAAAAAAATATTTTTTAAAAAATACATGGGTTTAAAGAACACTGTAAGTTAAAACTATATTCCTTAACATCTAACGATGACTTATTATCAGAATTTATTATATATTCATTGCTTACAATAGACATTAGTGCATAAATCCATCAAAATATACTTATACACACACACACAACACACACATCTATGATCTTGTGCAATAAAATATAGCATCTAAGTGTATTTTGGGTGGAAAAAATCTAATATTAATGGAAAGGCTTCTGCTGTATTTAATGGGATTTAAATTCTGCCAATTGACAGGCATCACAGTTCAAGAAACTCATGCATTCAGTGAAGGATGGAATTTGGTTCTGTGTATTTTAAGTAGCATCTTGAGGAAGTATTGTCCTCAGAAATATACAGTATGAGAGCAATTTTAAGTTCATAATTGTATCTAGCATGTGGCGATCCATTATCATCCTCTGAAAGGAGACATCTCCTACTTAGCTTTTAAGAGTTATGACAAAACTGATTACAAAATTGTGCACATTAATATAATAGCTTTTATCAAACATTCAAATAATTTCAATTACTAAGATTAATGCCACAGCTAACAGCAATTAGCAGTGAAATAAATACTCAAACAGAAATCTTGGAAGGAATATCACATTTTGTCAGGCCAATTAGTTGCCAGGTCCTGTTGATTCTGCCCTATCATCTCTATCACACTACTGACTCCCTTTCCATCCCCTCTGCCACCTTTCTCACTCGGGGTCCAAGGCCCCTCTGGAAAAGTGCCCTCATAACTTACTCCCCCAGCATATCACCTACAACCTCTTCCTGCTGCAATCTACTTACAAATAATTCCCCAAAACCTTCCAAAACCACACTGCTCCAATTATTTCACTCACCTACACAAAACCTTTCCATGGCTCCCCAGTCACTTGCAGAATAAATGCCATGTTCTCCAATCCATCATACAGGCACTCCATGTACTGGCTTTAATAGAAATCCCAGCCTTTTTCTACATTTGCTCTTCCCTGATCCTTCCATTAAAACAACTTCCTCTTCTCCACATGTACTCTGAGCTTTCCATCTCAAGATCTTTGCTTACAATTACACTACCTTTTCCTCTCCATCTCTATAAACCCAACTCAGATTTGGTCTCTTACTTGAAGACTTCCTTGGTCTTACCATATACCACTAATCTCAAGCTCTGAACATGCATAGCATTTTATATCTATCTTTCCTGTGCCACTTTCTATCTTGTACTACAGATATATCTCTATAATCTACCCCAAAGGGAAAGATTTTTATCTGCTTTATATATTTACTACATAAATATTTATTGAGCAACAACTATCTGCCACAATTCTTGGCGCTGAGAACACATAACAAATACAACATGATTACTGCTCTCATGGAGCTTAGAAAATGTTAAAACTATGAAAAAAATAAAACAAGATAACTGGATAGGGTGTGACTGGGAAGAGACATGCCTATTTTGAATAGAAGAATGGAAAGCAGAGACCTAAAAAATTAGAGCACCTAGCTGCAAAGACAGCATACACAAAGAGAAAACCACAGGTGTGAAGTCTCTGAGGCAGAATTAAAGAAACTCAAAGAGTCAATGTGGCTGGCCTCTAGGAGACAAGAGGGAGAGTGGTGGAGAAGAGACACAGCTGTCAGAACTTGCCAATAAACTGAATTCAGAGAATGAAGGGGGGAAAGGAAAATCAAGACCACCTTTAAGACTTGACCTGATCAACAGGTTATGTGGAAATACCATTACTAGAGTTGGGAAGCCTAGAGGAAGAATAGGGTTTGAAATATCAAAAAGTTCCTTTGGGCATGTGAATTTTGAAAAGCCTACTAAATGCTCCAAGTGGAGACATAAAACAGGCAATTGGATATAATATGAAAATCTGGGGCTCAAGAGAGAGCTCTGAGCTGAAGATAAAAAATTTGATAGTCATGAGCACTAATATTTTTTAAAGGAAAGTAAATGAGAAAACTGAAGACAGAGTATAGACAAAGAAGAGAATTGGAGCACTACAACATTTAAAGAAGAGGAATCAGCAAAGGAGACTGACAAGAAGTGGCCAAGAAAGAGATGGGTCACAGGTGTCGATGAGGAAAGCATGTCAGTGAGGAGAAAGTGGACAACTGGACAGAATGCTGTTGAGAGGTTAGATAAGCTAAGCAGAAAGAAAGCATTAAGTACTGGAAGTGCTCGCCATAGCAATTAGACAAGAAGAAGAAATAAAAGGCATCCAAATTGGAAAAGAAGATGTAAAACTGTCATTATTTGCAGATGACATGATACTGTACATAGAAAACCCTAAAGACTCCATCAAAATATTATTGGGCTTAATAAATTAATTCAGCAATGTAGCAGGATACAAAATTAACACCAAGAAATCTATGGCATTTTTATACACCAATCGTGAACTTACAGAAAGAGAGATTAAAAAAACAATCCCATTTAACATCGCACCAAAAAAATTAAGGTACCCAGGAATAAACTCAACTAAGGAGGTAAAAGACCTATACTCGGAAAACTACAGGACACAGAAAAAAGAGATAGAGAAAGACATAAACAGATGGAAGAACATACAGTGTTCATGGATTGGTAGAATCAACATCATTAAAATGTCCATACTACCCAAAGCAATCTAAAGATTCAATGCACTCCCCATTAAAATACCAAAGGCATATTTCACAGACCTAGAACGAACTCTACAAAAATTCAACTGGAATAAAAAAAGACCTCAAATAGCTGCAGCAATCCTGAGAAAGAAGAACAAAGTAGGTGGGATCTCAATGCCAGATATCAAGCTGTATTACAAAACTGCTTGGTACTGGCACAAGAACAGACATATAGACCAATGGAATAGAATAGAGAATCCAGATATCAACCCAAGCCATTATGCTCAATTACTACTTGACAAAGGAGGAAAGACCATACAATGGAATCAAGACAGCCTCTTCAATAAATGGTGTTGGGAAAATTGCGCAGATACATGCAAAAAAATGAAATTAGACCACCAACTTACACTATACACAAAAATAAGCTCATAAGATGGAAAACCATAAAAATATTAGAGGAATCCATAGGCAGCAAAATCTCAGACATATGATACAACATCTTCATCAATACATCTCCTAGGGCAATGGAAACTAAAGAGAAAATAAACAAATGGGACTACATCAAAAGAAAAATCTTCTGTACAGCAAAAGAAACCATCAGCAAAACAACAAGAAAACCCACTGCATGGGAGAACATATTTGCCAATGTTATCACCGATAGGGTTTAATCTCCAACATTTACAGGGAACTCATACAACTTAACAAAAGGAAGATAAACAATCCAATCAAAAAATGGGCAAATGACCTAAATAGATACTTTTTGAAAGAGAACATAAGGCCAAGAGACATATGAAAACATGCTCAAAGTCACTAATCATCAGAGAGATGCAAATCAAAATGACAATGTGGTACGATTTCACACCTGTCAGAATGGCTATCATCAACAAATCAACAAACGACAAGTGCTGGAGAGGATGCGCAGAAAAAGGAACCCTCCTGCACTGCTGGTGGGAATGCAGACTGGTATAGCCACTGTGGAGCACAGTATGGAGTTTCCTCAAAAAACTAAAAATGGAACTCTCATTTGACCCAGTAATCCCACTTCTAGGAATATATCCCAAGAAACCAGAAACACCAATCAGAAAGGATCTATACATCCCTATGTTCATAGCAGCACAATTCACCATAGCTAAGATGCGGAAACAGCCTAAGTGCCCATAAGCAGATGAATGGATTAGAAAACTGTGGTACATCTACACTATGGAATATTACGCTGCAGTAAAAAATAAGGAATTCTTACCATTTGCAATAGCATGGATGGAACTGAAGAGCATTATGCTAAGCGAAATAAGCCAGTCAGAGAAAGATAAATATCACATGATCTCACTTATTTGTGGAATATAATGAACAACATAAACTGATGAACAAAAACAGATCCAGAGACAGAGAAGCATTGATCAGACCGTCAAACCTCAGAGGGAAGATAGGGGAGCATGGGGGTAAGAGGAAGAGATCAACCAAAGGACTTATATGCAAGCATATGGGCCTAACCAATGGGCACAGACAACAGGGAGTTGAGGGCATGAGTGGGGGTGTGGGGGAAAGGGGCGGTAATGTGGGGATAAGGACACATATGTAATAACTTAATCAATAAAAAAAATTAAAAAAAAAAAGATCCAGAGACAGAGAAGCATCAATCAGACCATCAAACCTCAGAGGGAAGGTAGGGGAGAGTGGGGGTAAGAGGGAGAGATCAACCAAAGAACTTGTATGCATGCATATAAGCCTAGCCAATGGACACAGATCAGAGGGGTGAGGGCATGAGTGGGTGGGGGGGCAATGAGAGAATAAGGATCCATAAGTAATACTTTAATCAATAAAGAAAAAATTGCAGCCCTGGCTAGTTTGCTCAGTGGATAGAGCATTGGTCTGTGGACTGAAGGGTCTCAGGTTCAATTCCAATCAAGGGCATGTACCTTGGTTGCGGACACACCCCCAGTGGGAGGTATGCAGGAGGCAGCTGAATCTATGTATCTCTCTCATCGATGTTTCTAACTCTCTATCCTTCTCCCTTCCTCTCTGTAAAAAATCAATAAAATATATTTTTTAAAAAAAGAAAGAAAAAAACTTGCAAAAATAAATAAATAAATAAAATGCGTGAAGTCACACACACACAAAAAAAAGAAAAGAAAAAGAAAACAACTATTAGTAGTAGTACCGTTAGAGCTAAAAATAAGGGGGGAGGAGGGAACTCTTAGCAGGTTCTACACTAATACTCCTCCAGCTACTCATGGGGAAAGGACTCCTCAAGGCCATAGGAAGGTACCAACAAGAACCTTCATCCTTGTACACTCTACTAGTGTACATGCATACTCAGAACTCCTGAACTCTCTTGCCTAAATCACTTCAAGTCCACTTTCAGGGCGTGCTTGGTCCCCTTCTCCAGGTTTGTTCAGAAACTTGACTGAGGTGGTGTCTTCCCATTGCCTAAAGAGTATCTAAGGGATGACGATTCTAGAGTATAAGGTCAGAGCTGTGATTCATGATCAGAAGAGTCCATTCTGATGCATACAAATCATTTGATATATGTGTTAGTTTCCTAAGGCTGCCATAACAAGTTAGCACAAATTTTGTGGCTTATAATAGAAATCTGTTCTCTCACAGTTCTGGAGACCAGAAGTCTGAAATTGAAGTGTCAGTTGGGGAGGTTCTTTCTGAAGTCTGAGGGAGAATCCATTCTACTCCAATCTCCCAACTTATGGATGCCAAAAATAACTGGTACTCCTTGACTTGTAGGTGCATAACTCCAATCTTTGTCTCTGTCTTCTCATGGCCTTCTCCTCAGTGCCACTGAATATAAAATCCCCCCCTCCTTTCTCTGATCCAGTCATTAATTTAGTACCCACCCTAAGTCAAGGATGATCTCATCTTGAGATTTTAACTAAACTACATCCACAGACTCTATATCTAAATAAGATTGCATTCACAGGTACCAGGACTTAAGATCTGGACATAAGTTCCTCTGCTGTGTTATTTTTACATAATATTGTGCATAGCACCAAGGATGAGACTGGATCTTTTGCTGATAGCAATGTGGAGGGTCTACAAAAATAAGGGCTAGCCTGCTAAGGTGCTGATTGGAACTAGGATCTTCTCAGGGTCCAGAAACAGAAAAACTGAGAAACAGTCTTGAGGGGTTCAGGAAAGAACTCCTGACAGATCAGAGGAAACCATTGACATGGCAAAAATCAGTGGAAAGGCAGTCTTAGGATCTGAACCAATGGAGTGAGGAAGGGGGACAGGAATTGAAGGAGGGTTTGGAGGTACTATGCCTCTGGGACTACACATTTCTTTAACAAATATATATTGAGTACCTTTTCAGTGATTTAGGGTGAAGAGCTAAGTAAGATAAAGGACTTACCACCAAGGAGATTTCAGACATTCAGGCCTCGACATCCTGAGCTGTGGAGAAAAACATATGACTTTCAGGCTTTTGGCACTTTGGTAATCTCAAATACAAATGCACTGATCCTTGTAATACAATTTTTCTTCATTAAGAAAACAATTCCTCACCTTGTTCATAGTCTGTCTCAGGGAGAGAATGAGAGACTTTGGAAATGAGAAAGAAAGAACAATCCTGTGCCATTTAAAAGGAGCACTGTGTGAAATTGCATATGTTGCATTGCTTCTCTCTCCCTCACATCCTCTCTTTCTCTTAGAAATGTGTTGCTTCCATAAATTGATAATAAAATTATCTAATCTTTAAAATATTGCAAAATGAGCCCAGCCAATGTGGCTCAATGCTTGAGCATTGACCTATCAACTAGGAGGTCACAGTTCAATTCCTGGACAGGGTGCCTGCCTGGGTTTCGGGCTCCATCCCCAGTAAGGGGCATGCAGGAGGCAGCTGATCAATGATTCTCTCTCATCATTGATGTTTCTATCTCTCTTCCTCTCCCTTCCTCTCTGACATCATTAAAAATATTTTTAAATATAGATAGATAGGTAGATAGATAGACAGACGATATATATAGCAGAAGGAAAAAGAATACACTGCCACAATTAACTTTACCCTAATCATACATAAACCAGGTTATCTACTTAGGAGGTAGTTTTCATTTGTAAATCATCTCTATTTGAAGAATGTTTCTAATAAAGAAATATGTCCCTTCATCCCTTGTGCTGATCCTGAACTCCTTGAAAGCAGAGTGTATCTTATTCTAATGATTAAATTCAGACTTAATCAAAGAGGTCTGTGAACCCCGAAAATATGGGTGAATCTTTAAGTGAATGTTCATTGTTTTACAAGAGGGTCTGTAACTTTCATCATGTTTTCAAAGATTTTAAACCAAAATACTCAAGCAATTTGGAACCACATACTACAAGCTTAATTAAAGTTTGCTGAACAAACTAATTACTTTATTTATATACTCTGTCAATGCCCTTCAGCCAAAGAACCACCAGAAATATACCTGAAGCTAAATAAGTTGAGTTTATTCCTTGATGTAGAGAGAGAGAATATACACCTTGTAGAATTGTGACATCTCTCAGCAAGAGATTGGTAGAAAAACTAATTACAGCATTTGGACTTTGATTAGGTGAATTGGGGAGAGTCTGTGATTGAGAATCTCAATAAATCTTATTCATGAAAGAGAAGACCAGCACAAGAGTAAACAGTAATTAGTAAAGAAATAATAGTCACTCATTCCGCTGAGGGAGGGATGTTTTGTAGGTATTTGGGGGGTCACACAATGACCTTGTTTATGGCTGTGCTTAGACAAAATTATGAAGTGGCCTGTTCTGTCTCATTTTATCATGGTCTCAGAGTAACCTTGTCTGAGATTGGTGTTCTATTAGATTATTTATAGCTCATAGAAGGAAAATATGGCCTTGCTGTGAGTGCCAGGCCAGCTTCTAAATGTCAGGTACTGCTCTTTTTTCCTTTTCTCAATTCCAAATAGTGGAAAGATGTTCTGCATTAAAATAATTCAGTAAGGTGTTGGTGAAGCTTAAGAATTTACTGGGTTAGTCCAACCAGCATTGTTCAATGGTTTAGCATCGATTTGAACCAAGAGGTCACGGTTAGATTTCTGGTCAGGTCACATGCCCAGGCTGAGGGCTCAATCCCTAGTGGAGGATGTGCAGGAGGCAGCCAATCAATGATTCTCTCTCATCATTGACTAGGGGCCCGATGCACGAAATTCGTGCACTAGGGGACAGGGTTCCTCAGCCCAGCCTGCCCCCTCTCACATATTGGGAGCCCTCAGGGTGTGTCCTACTGATGGCTTAGGCCCGCTCGCTGCTCCCCTTGGGGAGCGGGCCTAAGCCGCAGTCTGGCCTCCCTTTGTGGGAGGTGACCAGGCTAATCAGGGGAAGCCACCAGCCCCATCACACCACTATTGCAGCCACTGCCAGTCACTGCAGCCACCAAGGTGTTTTCATCAACATGGACTCCAGTCCCTTCACCATGAAGAAATGACAACTTTCTTTAGGCATTTCAAGATGTGTCTTTCGTAGGATATGACATTTCTTTCTTTCTTTCTTTTTTATCCTCACCTGAGGATGTGTTTCCATTGATTTTTAGAGAATGTGGAAGAGAAGGGAAAAACAGAAACATCAAAGTGAGAGGAACACTTTGATTGGTTGCCTCCTGCATATGCCCTGACCTGGGCCCCAGCCAGGGAGGAGCCTGCAACCTAGGTACATGCCCTTGGTCAGAATTGAACCCAGACCCTGCAGTCAGCAGGCTGAGGTATTATGCACTGAGCCCAACTGGCTAGGGCAGGATATGACATTTCTTAGCCATCCAGCAATGGACCTTCATTTTTTTCCCCAGGAGTGTGGTGGGAAAACCCTACATCCCCTTTTTGGATTCTTATTACCCAAGTTACTAAGAATATTACCAGTGGCATACAGGGAGCTTAGCCAATGAGCAGTAAGAAAAGGTGTTTCCTCTGTAGTTCACTCTGATCACCGGCTCGACCCCTACCCCTCAAGTCCCAGCTCCACCTCTTCCCAGGCCTGTAACCTCTGGCTGAGGCTTCAGGCCTGGGCAGAAGACCCCCAAACCCCTCCGATTGACAGCTTCACAGAGCCCAGGCCTCTGCTATCACCGGCTCTGATTCTGCCCCCTGCCATCGCCAGCTCTGCCCTTGCCCCACTGGCAGCCTCCGGCCAAGGCTGCAGGCCTGGGCAGAGGACCCCCAGACCCCTGCTTTGCAGGATCCACTGGTGTCCAAGACCCCTGTGATTGCAGGCTCTGCCCCTGCCTCTCTGATTGCTGGCTTTGCAGAGCCCATGCCCCTGTGATCTCTGGCCTTGCCTCTGCCCAGGCCTGAGGCCTCTGGCCTTGGCCTTATCCCTGGGTAGGGCACCTTCATATCTCTTTAATCAAAGGCTCTGCCCCTGCCCATGCCTGAGGCCTCCGGCAAAGTCCTCTGGCCTGGGCACGTACCCCCAGCTCCCTCTGATTGCCTATTCCACCTCTCAGGCCCCCCACCTCCCCCACCTCCTGCCTGGCTAACAGGCCTGACCACTTCAGTGGCAGGGCTGACCCGGACTGGGTGTCGCCATCTTGTGGCTATGGGAGCAGCCATCTTGTGGCTATGGGGGAGGCCATCTTGTGGCCATGGGGGCGGCCATATTTGTCATGGAGTGACACCTAATTTGCATATTCCTCTTTTATTAGATAGGCTGTTTCTATCTCCCTCTCCCTTCCTCTCTGAAATATATATAAATGTGTATATATATACATATATATATACATATATATATTAAAGAGGTAATATGCAAGTTGACCATCACTCCAACATACAAGATGGCCGCCCCCATGTGGACACAAGATGGCCTGTGAGGAGGGCAGTTGGGAGGGACCAGGCCTGCAGGGGAGGGCAGTTAGGGGTGACCAGGCTGGCAGGGGAGCAGTTAGGCGTCTATCAGGCTAGCAGGAGAGTGGTTAGGGGGTGATCAGGCAGGCAGAAGTGGTTAGGGGCAATCAGGCAGGCAGGCAGCAGTCCTGGATTGTGAGAGGATATCTGACTGCTTGGTAGGATTGAGCCTAAACGGGCAGTCAGACATCCCTCGAGGAGTCCCAGATTGGAGAGGGTGCAGTTTGGGCTGAGGGACACACACCCCTGTGCACAAATTTTGTACACTGGGCCTATAGTAGTAACAATAAAATCCATAAACAAGTTTGCTTACTCTCTTGAAAGTTTTGAATTTTGTGCTAAGTCACTTATCACCTATTTTTAAAATAAATAAAAGGAACATTTTAAAATAAACATTTAAGATAAAATAAACAGCAAAATAAGATAGGTAAGCTACATATTTTAAAATTTATACTCAGGAAAGTTATTAAGTTAACATAAAACTAATACCCAAATGATCAAGTATCAAGATACCACAAAACTAACAAAACCCATCCACTGTTTTTGCAGTAAAGATGCACAAATAACAATTAGATCACTCTGTAAGAAAAGCCTGGGTTGAAGACTAAAGATCCCAGTGAGGTAATAAAACCACAAAGATCCTTGCCCATTCTTTTATTTTAATTGAATTTATTGAGGTGACTTGGTTTGCAAAGCCATACAGATTTCAAGTATACAATTCAATAAAGCTTTGTCTGCACACTGCATTGTGCACCCATCACCCCAAGCAAAGTCTCTTTCATCCCCATTTCCCCACTTTGCCCACCTCCACTTACCCCTACCCCCCTTTCCTTCTATTACCACAATGTTGTCTGTGTCTATGTGTTATGTATATATTTTTTTTTTCTTAATCCCTTCATCCTTTCATTCAACAGCCTCTGACAGTGGTTAATCTGTTCTATGTTTTTATGCATTTCTATTTTGTTCATCAGATTATTTTGTTCATTAGATTCCACATATAAATGAGATCACATGGTATTTGTTTTTCTCTGTCTGGCTTTTCACTTAGCATAATAATCTTCAGATCCATCCATGAAGTCACAAAAGATAAGAGCTCCTTCTCTCTTATGGTTGTATGGCATTCCATTTTGTAAATGTACCATAACTTTTTTATCCACTCATCTACTGATGGGCACTTGGGCTATTTCTAGATCTTGGCTATTTCAAATAATGCTGCTATAAACATCAGGGTGTGGTACATATATCCCTTTGAATTGGTGTTTCAGGATTCTTAGGATGTATTCCCAGAAATAGGATCACTGGATCAAGAGGCAGTTCCATTTTTAACTATTTGAGAAAACTCCATACTGTTTTCCATAGTGGCTGCACCAATCTGCATTTCCACCAACAATACATGAGGGTTCCTTTTTCTCCACATCCTTACCAGCACTTGTTGTTTATTGATGATAGCCATTCTGACAGGCATGAGGTGATATCTCATCATGTGGTGGTTTTCTTTTTTAATGTTTATTGATTTCAGAGAAGAAGGGAGAGGGAGAGAGAAATAGAAACATCAATGATGAAAGAGAATCACTGATCTGCTGCCTCCTGCATGCCCCTACTGGAGATTGAACCTGCAACCTGGGCACATGGCCTTGACTGGAGCCGAACCCAGGATGCTTGAATCCGCAGGTTGATGCTCTATGCACTGAACCAAACCAGCTAGGGCACATTGTGGTTTGAATTTGCATCTCTCTGATGATTAGCGACATTGAGCACCCTTCATACATCTACTGGCCATCTCATCTGTATGTCCTATTTGGAGATGAGTCTATTCAGGTCCTTTGCCCCTATTTTAATTGGGTTGTCTTTTTGGTGTTCAGTTGTATGAGTTCTTTAGATATTTTGGAAGTTAGCCCCTTACAGATTTTTTGAGGATCCAGGAGATTTTTTCCCCTCAAGTTTAGGACTTTTAATTTATCCCATAGCGCTGAAGCAAAATCATGATAAAACATTTTGCTTTTCTTTGTACCTCAATACACACACACACACACACACACACACACACACACACACAACTGTAGCGAGGGGGAATGGTTTTGTATGTGAGAAAAAAAACAATATAAATTCAAAACTTACAGGTACGAGCTCTATCACTCATGCCTTTAAAAATCCAGTCAAGCCCTGACCAGTTTGGCTCAGTGGATAGAGCATGGGGCTGAGGACTGAAGGGTCCCAGGTTCGATTCCGGTCAAGGGCATGTACTTTGGTTGTGGGCACATCCCCCGTAGAGAGTGTGCAGGAGGCAGCTGAATTGATGTTTCTCTCTCATCAATGTTTCTAACTCTCTATCCCTCTCCCTTCCTCTCTGTAGAAAATCAATAAAATATTTTTTAAAAAATAAAAAATAAATAAATAAAATAAAAATCCAGTCAAAACCAACAGGGTATCTCCTTTGAAATATTATACAAAAGGATTTCCAAATAGAACTCAGGACTGTATGCTATCTTGGAGTGTCCTTAGAAGGCTCTGTCATCGATCAGGTAACAGAGTAAAAACACCAGAGTCCTTTCTTTCAAATGGAAGAGGGAAAGACAGGGACAGAAGAAACCATTCAAACTTCATCTTCTTTCCTTGTGGCTTCTGATCTCCTCCTCCTCCTCTGCTTCCTAGGAAGCCTCATCAACCTCCAAAACCTCTCTGGCCTCTGCCACCAAATCCGCCTTGGCCTCCTCTGTCACCACCTCTGCCTCTGCCACCACTCTAAAGGCCACCTTCACCCTTAGGCTTGGCCCAGTCCAAAGTAACTTTGTTTTCACCAATTTCACCATCTTCCCTGGCCTCCTTGGCTGCTTTGGCACCTTCCTCACTGCTGAAGTTTACAAAATCAAACCCTTCGGAAGAGCTCACCTCCCTGTCAGTGACTATCCTTGCCCGGACAGCGCCATCAAATGACTCCTTCAATGTCTCCTCTGTAGTGTCGTCAGACACACCTTTGACAGAGTTTTGGATGGATGGCTTTTTGCATTAGGCGATCCCCTGGGTCCTTGCAATTCCAGCCTGCTTATTCTGCCCTCGATTTCCCTTTTATTACAAAAATTTAAAGCTTCTTTAGCATCTTCAAATGAAGCAAATTCTATAAATGCAAAACCCTTTAGATTTGTCATTTTGGTTCTGGGGCACTTTGATAAAAATTGCCTTCTCAAAGACTTCCTGAAGAATTTTTTCTTTTGCACTGTAGGAAAGGTTGCTCAAAACCAGAGGTTTTGATTCACCACTTCAAGAGCTATTCTTTCCACCTCTGTGGTCTTGACTTTGACCCTTCTCTCCAGTATAGCACAGGGAAATGAATCGCCCATCTATTTCTGTTCTTTGCTTTTCTTCCAAAGTTTCTTCTGCATTGGCTTCTGTCTTAAATTCAATATAAGCCATCCCTTTACTTTTTCCATCCTTGTTGACTAATCTGATCTCTATAGCATCTTCAAACACTTCTTTTAATTAGTCCTGGGTAACTTCATAAGGCAGATTTTTAGCCAAAAGTGTTCTTGCATCTTGATCTTTTTACTGTCTTTTCACTTTGGTTTTCTAGTTTCATTTCATTGCCAAAGACTTTTAAACCAGTGAGTCCTAAGGCTTTTTTCAGGTCTTCAGCAGATTCAAAATCCACATAATCAAACTTCCTAAGACACACCAATTCTGACATCCACAACAACAAGATCATTTTTAGCAAAACGTCCCTGATACCCATTTTTAATTCAGGAGCAGATTTACTTAAGTTCAGGTTTCCAACAGAGAGTTTGAAAGCTGTGGTTGCTTCTGTGGCTTCTACTTTCTGTTTCTTGGCCTCAGGAGCAGCTTTTTGTTTGGCCATTTCCTTATTTCGTTTCCCGGGTGCTTCTTTAATAGGCTCTTCCTCCTCCTCCTCCTAATTGTCCTCCATCATCATCTTCTTCACCTTCATCCTCTTTGTCATCCTCCTCTTCATTATCATTTCCTTCGTATTCATCCTCAGCTACGCTTTGAGACTTCGTGGGAACAGCTTTTATAGGAGCTTTCTTGCCTTTGGCTGGTGCAATCTCCATAGGTTCTTCTGCAGTGTTATATTCATCATCATCATCACCTTCATCATCTTTTTTTAAAATTTATTTATCTTTATTGTTCAGATTATTACAGTTGTTCCTCTTTTTTTCCCCATAGCTCCCCTCCTCCCAATTCCCACCCCAACCTCTGACCTTGCCCCCCACATTGTCCTCATCCATAGGTGTACAATTATTGTCCAGTCTCTTCACGCATCCCCAACACCCTTTACCCCCGAAAATTGTCAGTCCACTCCCTTTCTATGCCTCTGATTCTATTCTATTCACCAGTTTATTCTGTTCATCAGATTTTTTATTCACTTGATTCTTAGATTCACTCGTTGATATATATTTGTTGTTCATAATTTTTACTTTCCTTTTTCTTCTTCCTCATTCTCAAAGGATACCTTTC
>PVJC01043772.1:0-14373 GCA_004026665.1 Murina feae
TTCTGAGTTATAATTTTAATTCAAATTCAAGGCTATAGAGATTTTACTTAAAATATTATTTCCTTTTGTCCACACCAAGAATCTTAGGTTTGCTATAATTAGACTATCCCATAATTATTTACACATATAATAATTCTAGAATAATGATGTTAGTACCAGCAGCGTAAGTGATTACTTAAAGAGTTAAATTTTTCACATATGCTATTTCTTTTCTCTCTTATTATTTTTGTGAATTTGCTTTCAATCAACATTGCCAGATTACATAGCCCTTATATTCTTAAATTCCTGTCACTTACCTCCCATTTAATTTTAATTATATATGTCACTACACAGTTAAGGTTCACCATCAGTTATTAGCTCTATGGTTCTATGGACATTTTGTATGTCTGAAACATGTTCTTTAGTAGAATCCTTAAAATAACTTATGGGAACAATATTCCCTGAGTTATTGCATATTGATAATAATTTGTCTTAGCCCTCTGAAGGTCAATTTTGATGGATATAAAATATTTAACTCACATTAACTTTCCTTGAGCATCTTAAATATGTTACCCATTTTCTTCTGGCATAAAACACTGCTGTCAAAATGTTTCATAATGCTCTACATAATATGTCATCAGGGGAATGCAAATGAAATAAAATTAACTTCCTATTAGAATGACTAAAAATCCAGAACACTGGCAACACCAAATGCTGTTGAAGATGTGGGCAGGAACTCAGTCACTGCTAGAGGGAATGCAAAACAAATAGCCAGTTTGGATCACAATTTGACAGTTTCTTATTGAAACTGGAAATACTGTTACCATGTGATCCAAATTTGCACTCCTTTGTATTTACCTACTGTTCTAAAAGTATATTTCCCACACATAGTCATGCAATTCTCCTGCATCTGTCTGACCCAAAAGTAATATGGAAATACTAGAGGCATGGTGCATGAAATTCATGCATGAGAGGGGGCAGGCCCTCAGCCAGGCCTGCATCCTCTCCAGTCTGTGACCCCTCAGGGGATGTCCTGTGTGCAGTAATCGACAGAAAGCATGCAAAGCAGTTTGGGTTTCTCATATGTCATATATATGTTTGTCTATATATACAATATATATATATATATATATATATATATATATATATATATGCATAGAAGCATACATTTTATACTTTGATAATAAGTGCATTTTATAATGTTCTAGACATTTTTTAGTGAATGAAAATTTATTTGTATTATGATTATCATCTTGGAAAACTAATGCTTGTTCTAATTTATAAATTCCTTTTGTAATCCTTCCTCTTGATTTTTATTGCATTAATAATTGAGTCATTTGACTTTATTTAGTTACTTTATTAACCAAATAAACAATATTTAAAGGACCTAGAATTCTTTACATACTAACAATATCTTCTGCCATAAGTGCTTCAATCTGTGACCGACCAGTGATCTTGAAAGCATAAGGGATAAAAAAGAAAGCACCCTTGATTAGCACAATCGTTTAATCAACAAGTATTAAGAGCTGTGAGGGACATAAAAAAAAACAGAAGATAATTGTCTCTGCTATCGAAGAGCTTACAATCTTGTTAGAAATGTAATACGTGCAAGAGGCAATTAGAGAATAAGAAAGTATATAATGAAGTCCTTAATCGGGGTGGAGGTGCAGCACCAGCTTTTTTTGCTGTGAACTAAACAGTTAGACAAGATGGGCTCTAAGATTCCTTTCAGGGGTGCCATCTCTATAAAAGTGGATATCCAAAAGAATGAGTGGATATCGATGAAGGTAAGGTCTTAAGAACTGATTTATGTCTTTGTCAACTCTGTGTTTTTTTTTTTTAATTATCTTTATTGATTTCAGAGAGGAAGGGAGAGGGAAAGAGAGATAGAAACATCAATGATGAGAATCATTGATTGGCTGCCTCCTGCACCTCCCCCAATGGGGATCAAGCCCACAACCCAGGCATGTACCTTAACCAGAATTGTACCCAGGACCCCTCAGTCTTTAGGCTGACGCTCTCTCCACTGAGCCAAACCAGCTAGGGCTCAACTCTGTTTTTTTCTTCCAACTCATTCCCATCTCATTCTGAATATTGAGAAAAATCTTACCTTTATAAGGTCATCACTAAGAAGTATAAAATAATTTAATTGATTACACTTCATGATTATAAATACAAACTCTCTATGGGAAACAAATATGCCATCAACTAAACTGGAATAATATGCAACTAAAAAAATCCCAATGTCTAAAATTCTTTAATGTTCTTATTTTGTTGATAGCAGACTTTCTAAAATACTAGTAATAATGTCTGGTTAGGTTTGAATCTTATACATTGGAAAATGAGAAGCACCCTAGCTGGTTTGGCTCAGTGAATAGAGTGTCGGCCTCTGGACCAAGGGGTCCCAGGTTTGATTGCAGTCAAGGGCACATGCCCAGGGTTGCGGGCTCGATCCCCAGTGGGAGATGTGCAAGTGGCAGCCAATCAATGATTGTTTCTCATCATTGATGTTTATATCTCTATCTCTCTCTCCCTTTCCCTTCTTCTCTGAAATCAATAAAAATATATTTAAAAAAAAGAAAATGAGAGGCTGCTTATCTGTGTTATGCAGACATAAAACATTTTCTAAAATTATTCATGAGACAGCTTGGGAAGAAGTGTGCGGTGAAGGCAAGGCATTGGGGCACCACACTCTGCTTAACTTTAGCATTGTGGAAATAAAGGAGAATTAAACATTTTTTAGGGGAGCTGGTTCTAAATATTTGGGTGAGTTTTAAGAGATTAATTAAAATTCAGGATTGTAAATTCTTAGGTGGAGCTAATATCAGAAGACCATTATCATCCATGGATATAAAAAGAATCATTATCATCTCTATTTTAAATTGCCTAAACATCTTGTCACGTCTCACTGTGAGTGCTAAATTACAATATAGATTATATTCTGAACCTTTTTTAAGATTCTTGTACATTTTAGAGCATTTATTGAGAAAGAGTGTGACCCCCAAAATTGGAAGAGGGGCATTACAGGGATTCAAATAAGGCTGAGTTGCTTATACAGCAACCCATACTACAAGGCTGACCATGCTTTGTTTGAATCCTATATAATGAAGAAGTAATATGCAAATTGACCATCACATCCTCGCACAAGATGGCTTCTCCCATGCGGTCACAGGATGGCCACCACAAGATGGCCAGCAGGGGAGGGCAATCAGGCTAGCAGCGGAGGGCAGTTGGGGGCCTTTGGGCCAACAGGGGAGCAGTTAGGTGTCGATCAGGCTGGCAGGGGAGTGGTTAGGGACAATCAGGAAGGCAGGCAGTTGAGCGGTTGGGAGCCAGCAGTCCCTGTGTGAGAGGGATGTGCACCAATGCCTTGCCTTCACCAGCAGTCAGACATCCCCTGAGAGGTCCCAGATGGAAGAGGGTCCAGGCTGGGCTGAGGGACAACCCTTCTCCCCAGTGCATGAATTTCATGCACTGGGCCTCTAGTATCTTATAAATACTTCACTTAATAACAAATGGCATTTTTAAAAAATTTTCTTTCAAAACCTCCAATCCCAGTTATCTAATTGTGACTAAATCTGTTACAGAAAGTAGTTGTTTTTTGGATGGTGGATACACAATGCAATATATAGGTGATGTATCATAGGATTGTACACTTGGAACCTATATAATCTTATGAACCAATGTCATCCCAATATATTTAATTATTTTTTAAAAAGTAGTACATATGGGGCAGAAGCAGAGGATCAATTCTCTAGGCCCCCTTCTACTCCTAGATTATCACTTTTTATTTTTAAGCTCCACGCTCAGATCTGCATGTAGTATCAGGTCATTAATTGCCATTTCCTTTGCTCAGCAGTGATTCATGTGTTAACTCTATTGTCAGTCAACAGCTTCCAGAAGTTTTCTCTTTACTGAAGAACATTAACCCAATTTCTGGCACCAGGCATGTAATAGTTTATCTAACAAATGAAGTTTTTCTTTCCCAAGAAGCAGAAAATTCCAGAAGCAATGTGTTTTCATCGGTCAGTGACAGTAGTATACCACTACTACAGTACTTCAGTATGTCAGTTTTCTGGTTCTTTGCTATAATTTACTGTTCCAGACACTGGTCTTCTCACCATCTCAGAGGGTATCATGCTGGCCCTCTCTATGAAAATCTATGTGCTAATAGGAGATGGTGGGCAGGAAATGATTATGACCTATGTGTCTAAGGAAGACATATGCATGCAAGAAGATAAGAATTGCATGCCACAAAAATTCCAGGAAGCTTGTGGAGACCAATAGTGTGCAGCATGTCAGGTAATCTCAAATGTTAAAGAACAGTTGCAAGGCTATGCATCAACTAACATTCAGAAAATGAAATAATGCTTGGTGGGCTTCTCTTGATTCAGAGGCAACTTAAACCATACTTGTGAGTATTCCTATAGCATGGACTGAGTATCCCTTGTGGCTGCAGATTTTGAGTGATCACAGAGATAAAGCCAAATTTTAGCTTGTCTAGGCTGCAGCCTGCTCTGGGCTCAGCCGATATAGTGGTGCTTGAAGATTAGAAAAATGTAAGAAGACTGGCAATGTCTGATAACAGAAGCCCAGACCTCTTAGATTTTAGAGGAAAAAAAAGCTTTTTGTGCTAATAATTATTCTGTTGGCGTGATATTGGATTATATTGAACTATGAGATAACAGGTGACCATATGTCCTGGGCTACCTGTCTTTAACCAGGTGTTTTTATCCCAAAGCCACGGGGTTAGAAGTAGGCAGCAACAGCCTGTTGTCAAGTTGACATTGTTATACAAGATCAGCCTTGAGTATCTTTTAAAATCACAAGTAAACCTTGGCCAGGGTGGCTCAGTAGGCTGAGCACCATCCTGTGCACTGAAAGGTCATGGGTTCAATTTCCAATCAGGACACATACTCAAGTTGCTGGTCCGACTCATGGTCTGGGTGCATGCAGGGGGCAACCCTCTCCCTTCCTCTCTCTCTAAAAATCAATTTAAAAAATCTTTTAAAAATACTATTTAAAAAATAATAAAAACATATGTATAAAAATCACAAGTAAATTGCTTGAGGTGTCCTATACTACATGCTGCAATGCCATCCTTCCCTTCACTTGTATCTATAGCCCCCTATAGAGTTTCCATAAAACCAGTCAGGTCATCCAGCCAGCAACGGATCATTCCAGCATTGCAGCTGTAGTCAGATATGGGCTCAAAGGGCAAATCTTCCCACCAGGCAGAGCATTTACCATTGGTTTCCTGAAGGAGACATGGGCAGAGCAGAGATTATTTACAGGACAATATTTTGGCCAGGTGGTCAGATGGGAGATTAGTGAAAGGAAAAGTCTGAAGATTTTCATAATCAGATTACTGATGTATATCACAGGCGGGGAGAGACTGTCTTCACCACAGGGATCCTTTGAGGTAATGGCTAGATTTAAGGCGCCCACAGCATACTGTACATTAACTCATGCAGGCAGGTTCTTCAGAAATGAATTTATGTGGTGTTCTGCTATGTACAGGACAGTGACCAGCTGGGTGTTGTGGCTGAGAACAAAGGGGGCATGGGCTGGGTATTAGAGAAACAGAATTACCATATTCTGACTCTGAATTCACTGTCACCTATAGAAATAAGGACTATTGTCAATATCCATGATCTATGCATTTATATAGAAGAAAAACCACGAAAAATTTCCTGCAGTAAAGACTTCAGACATAATAAAACTGGCTTTTGCGTCTCCTCTTGCACCCAGTCCCTGTTTTCAAATGAAGTGAAAGTATAGTTAGTTCTTTACTTCTCTGAGTGTGGGAGGGTGAGATACAGGTGAAGAAAGGTGAGTCCCAGTAAGGAAGCAGCCAACAACTCCATCTCAAGAAGCATGGGTGGGAGGTTGGCCCCTCTATCTCCAGTGTCCCTGTGATCCAATATTCCTATACCAGGGTGACTGACATCACCATTGAAGCCCTGAAAAATTATAGTCAAGGCCATGACACAAACCCTCTCCATTGATATTTAAGGCAGAATAGACATCCACTACCAAATGGTTCCTAACACAATGGGACTAGAATATAGTTGGCTCACATAGTTGGCTCACACAGTGGATCTAACTTTCAGAACAGGTTCACTCCAGTCAATTCATTAATTTCACCAGACCCCACATTTTATGTGGTTGAATGTTTTGAGTCCCACTTATATCCTCCTCTTTCCCCATCCCTTTTATATATTGTATGAGTACAGTTAAGTTTATGATTTAGTACATAGATTATAAGACAAAAGGGCAGAACTTAAACTCCACTAGGAAAAAATGGAGTGCTCAGAAGTAAATTAAGTAACGGATAGAACTTTGTGTCCATTCGTGCAGAGGGAGTGGGGCATTTTACTTTGATTCATCATAGCTGCATGGTAGGTGGGAGAATGCTAGTCTCCTTGTTGTTTTTAATAAACTTACATATAATAAGAAGTGTATACACGGATGTTAAGATGCAAAAGGATAGGCTGTTCACCTCTCTTGTAATGCTGTCTTGTATTGAAGAGACTAAAAACAACAACAACAACAACAACAACAACAACAACAACAAAAACACATGATATTTTCGAGGCTCCTTCTGTGGGAGGTCCTGAAAGTGACTAGATTCTGCCAATCTAAGGCTCTCACTTGAGACTGAAAGCCAAAGTGATGTAGAGATCATGCTTCTGAAATATCAATTATCTCTAATGGCAAGCAGCATCAGGAAGGCATTTGAATTCTCTTTTCAATATTAGTCTTGTCAACTTGGTGCATATTGAAAAGTAGGCTCCAGGAAATCCACTGGCTGGAGTAAATTATCTTGGGCATGGCACGATTCTTGAGCAGTAGAAATAGCAGCTCACTTATTCAATTCATTGAAAAAATTATCCACTGAGCACCCCTCAGATGCCAAACAATCATCCTGATCCACACAGGAGATGTATCAGTGAGCAGAGCACACCATGACCCCTGTGCTCGTGGGGCTTACATGCCAACAGTGGTTCCTGGTCTCGTGGCTGATGCATCATTTTCTCAATAGGGAGTGTGACCATGCTTTCCTGGGCAGGGAGCTCCTGGTTGTAGAAAAAAATAGCTGTTTCTTTGTGGCCAGGCTCCATGGTCTGACTTTAGGAGCCATTTTTAAGAACCCAACTAAAAGTCTTCAATCTTATGAGAGATGTGTAAGTTAAATAACATCCTCTTTTAAATTCCTTCTTGCTTTAACTATTTGGAGAGAATTATGCTCTCATCAAAGGGATGCTGATTAATAGCACCATATTCTTGGAGAATTCATTCATTCTCACCTTTGCCGCCTTAAAGCCCCACACATTCTTAAATATCTATCCAGCTGAAATGTCACCTCTGACTCTGACAATTTTTTGTGTTCCATGCAATAAGTTGATGCTTCTTCTAAACTTCCATAGCAATATATGTGTGTGTGTGTGTGTGTGTGTGTGTGTGTGTGTGTGTGTGTATATATATATATATATATATATATATATATATATATATATATATTAGAGTATTAGAGACCCAGTGCATAAAAATTTGTGCACTCGGCGGTGGCGGGGGGGAGGTCCCTTAGCTTGGCCTGTGCCTTCTTGCAGTCTGGAACCCCCGGGAAATCAGGCCTAAGCTGGCACTCAGACATCTCTCTAGCAGCCCGGGAGCTCTTGGGGGATGTCCACTTGCCAGTGGAGAGCAGGCCTAAGCTGCAGTTAGACATCCGTAGGTGCTGCTGAGGAGGCAGGAGAGGCTCCCACCACCACCGCTGTACTGGAAGCCGCCAGCTTGACTTGTGGCTAAACAGAGCTCCCCCTGTGGGAGTGCACTGATCACCAGGGGCAGCTCCTGCATTGTCCCTGGTGGTCAGTGTGTGTCATAGTGACCAGTCATTCCCAGTTGTTCTGCTGTTAGGGTCAATTTGCATATTACCCTTTTATTATATAGGATAGAGGCCTGGTGCATGGGTGGGGGACCAGCTGATTTGCCCTGAAGGATGTCCCAGATCAGGGAGGGGGTCCTGCTGGGATGCCTGGCCAGCCTGGGTGAGTGGCTAGTGGTTTTTTGCAGGTTGTACATAGCACCTTCAGGGTAGGGGGTCCTGCTGGGGTGCCTGACCAGCTTGGGTGAGGGGCTGAGGGCCGTTTTAAGCCTGGCCAAACCCCCCAGCAGAAACCCTCACCCAATGAGGGTGGGGCTATCCTGGGTGAGGGGCTGATGGCTGTTTGCAGGCTGGCCACAGCCCCCAGCCACCCAAGCTCCCAGTGAGGCTGGCTGGAAGCAGGTATCTGGAATTTATTTATCTTCTATAATTGAAACTTTGTTCCCTTGAGCTGGCCTAGGCAGGCAGCTTCCTCCATCGCAGGGGCAAGGAAGCTCCCTGGCTCTGTGGCTGCCAGCTGCCATCTTGGTTGGGCTAATTTGCATATAGGCGCTCTTATTGGCTGGTGGGTGTGGCTTGGGATGTAGCAGAGTGGCACAATTAGCACATTATTCTTTTTTTAGATTAGATGCTTCTTTAATAGGACTCATCAAGCTATGTGTCATGATTGCTTCTCCTGTTCTTTTCCTGTCAGTCACAAAATACACAAGAGAGGAACTTGATCCTATTTACCTTTGTACCTTGGACTTCTGACAGTGCTTGGCAAATTATTGTCAGTCACGTTTCATTTACTCACATATTAATAAACAAATCACACATTTTCTTATTATAAAACTAGAGGACCAGTGCATGAAATTTGTGCACAGATAGGGTTCCTAGGCCTGGCCAGTGATCAGAGATGATGGGGACCTTCCTTCCCCTGGCTGTCAGTTGCTGACTGGGGCCTCCTTTCGTTCTGCACTGCCCCCTGGTGGTCACCACATGTCATAGTATGTGATCAAACTTCCGGTAGGTCAAACTCCCAAGGGGACAATTTGCATAGTAGCCTTTTATTATATAAGATATAGGATGTTTTAGTTTCATGTATACCCTTCTTTGCCATGTAGACTTATTTGTACCATTTTAAACATTATATGGGATTTTCATTGAATTTTAGGTTTAAGAATGACATCATAAATTAAGTAGTCCAAATTCCTTTTTTAGGTCAGGAATTTCAGGTCAGAATGATCTGGCTTCTTGTACCATGTTCAGTGTTCTTTTATTTTATTTTACAGTGAGTAATATTAAATTAGCTTGATCTTGATCTAGTTAGTAATTTCAGTGAAAACATTAAGTATTGTCCTTGAAACTCCTTAGGTCTTCTCATGCTTAGCAGGTGACAGGATAATTGGCAACACAAGAGCTTTTAGTACTTTCCTTTAGAGCAAGTGCTCTTGTCAACAATGGGCTTGTGGACACTAGATAAACTGTCAAATATTTGATCCTGATTTTATAAATTGTGTATCACTGTCTTCTACATGATAGTTTTCCACTGTAAGTTGCAGAAATTATTCTAAAATTTGAATGCATGTGCTTTTATTCACAAAATTGGAGTGCAAACTAGTTGGATCATCAACAATGAGCATATATGCTTTCAGCACATTTTATTTATTTAGCTATTTGATTGGAAGTGTGTCATTCCATCTCTGCCCAGAGACTGTGGACTCCATGAGAGCAGGCCTCGTGTCTTCATGTTAGCTTCACTTCCTCACAGGGTGCTTGGCATAGATGGTGTATTTGATGTTTGTTCATGAAGTTTCTTGGACAGAAATATGCCATCTTTGAGATAACAAACTAAATGAAGTAAAGCCAATTTATTTTATCCTCTTAAACTAAGTTTTGTTTATAGAAATTGATAGGTGCTTCCCTACTAGTTCATTAAGTATCCACTTCACTTTAATAATTCCTAGAGTCCTTTACAATCTTTGAGGGAAAGAGACATTTTCCCCTCTATATTAATTATTTGAAAACTGCTCAGTTCTCTACCCAAAACTGCTTCACATGGCATGGAGTATATAGAGTACAGGCATATTAACACTTTGAAATGACCCCAATTAACAAACTTGACAATTGCTTCAGCAAATACAGTCAAGAGTAGGAAAGGTTCAGTTTTAAGTGGTACTTCTAAGAAGTGTGAACTCATAATGGAAAACATACTCACATAATCACTTATGAACAAACCATCTTGAGAATTAGGCCTACACAAGTTAGAAATAAAACACTGTGTTTTTTTACAAAACACACACATGTAAAGTCATAGGAGTGTAATACGACTCTATTCCATGTTGACAATTGTGGTTGATGAGATGGTGCTGTGAATGAAGACCAATACCTATGAAATACATTTGTTCAGGTACATCTTCAAATGAAGCTCAGTGACAATGATTCCTACATGCTTTAGAAAAGAGTGAGCCATAAGGGCTTTTCTTGATCTACATTCAAAGACACTGAAGTGTCATAATGAAATTCAGAATCAAATTTAGGAGTTGGGTATTTAGCTCATTCAAGCTTGTATTTCTCAAGTGAGTTAACACTGGATAATAGGTCATTTTGGGGTTAATTTTATATCTCTCAAAAAATAATGCAACTTTTTACATCTCAGACTAGCAAAAACTAAATGACAAGAATCTTTTCTTTTCACAAAAAGTTCAACTTGACTATAAATATGTGCTCCCCATAAATCAGGGCCTTCTTATCCCTTAACACTCATATTGGTGGACTAAATATTATGAGCAATTAATGTGTTAACTTCATTCATTAATGCAGAGAATATTCAAAATTTTCCGCCTTGAAAGAGACTGATTCTATCATCACTTTAATAGAACTCTGCTGGAAATCAAACACAATTTTTTATTCTAGGGGATGATTACTGTGTCTTGTTTAATTCTCCCCTAACAAATGTCAGCACTAATGTATTACAGATTATTCAGTCAATTTGATGGTTCCAGGTGAAAGAAAGGAACACAAATCTCTTCTTTTAGTGTAAAAAGGGTCAGCTGGATGACTTCCCCTGCAGGATCTGAGATGAGGCTTGACATGAATCAATCAAGAAGGCTCAATTTTACAGTTATAGTGCCTAATGCCTAAACATGAGCGTACGGGAGGAAATTAGCACCCGATTATGAGCATACATGATCTTCCCCTGGAAGACAATAATATTGGCATTAAGCTTCTCAAGAGGGAAGATGCTTCTGGTTTTTAATATGTCTTAAATTATGTCAGGAAAAACACTGGAACATCACACAAAAGCCACAGTCAGTGTCTATTGCTATCTCATAAAGCTGGAGATCTTTACAACAATATTGACACAGGAGCAGGCAAGCAAATGTCAGCCAATATAACATATGAAATACTTAACGTAACCAATTTTCAGCTGTCAATCAGCAGGGAATAATGACTGATGCAAGGAATCAATACGCCGCAATTGAATTCCAGCTCACAAACTTGTTTCGTTCTGTGCTATAAAAGACTGTCAAATGTCACACCCCAAGAGATGCAACAGGATTCCAAAGATTTATTTATTTCAAGCTCTGAAGTCTATTAGCAATAGTGCTCCTTTGCTATTGGAAATAAGCTTCGATGACATTAAATTTTCAGAAATGACAATTAGCTTTTCTGATAAATTAATGACAGAACTTCCTTGGTCACATATTTATTTATTTTTTGCCAACATGAAGGGCAATGGTACTCAACCAATTCTCAGGATTTCAGAAAGCAAATATTTGACATAATTTGTCAAGTAAACTGCTTATAGAGACAACTATTAAACAAGTTATTTACCTATACATGGTAAACAAATGGAAATTGTATGTGACAAACCCTGAGCTTATGTTAAATCCAAATCTTAACATTATTCAAATTCTGGATAGCAAATTAAATCTATAAAACTTTATATTCTTCAAATGAAACTAAATTCTACTTCTCTACTGCATGATGAACATTAAGAAAAAAATAATAAATGTGTGTATAAAGGTCTGTTATCCAAAACACAAACACAAGTAACTATTTTTTTCATTCCATACCAGCAATTTTAGATTTGTCTAAACCTATTTTTAATATTAATCAAGCATTTTTGAACTGTGACTTTGATGAAATGTAGTAAATAGAGAGATGCTTTCTATAAATAGGGAGGGGAAAAAACACAAAGTTGCTCTCTACCCCTCTCTAGGTAGTCCCACAGGTAAATATTTTTAATCCCTATTATTTTATAACTTTCTTAATATTTTCCAAATTAATGAGGAAACTACCAAGTGTTAGTTTTGTGAAAGAAAGACAAGTAGATCAATAGTGATTCCCAGGAAGTATTCTTTTCCCTCTTTGGGTCAACAAAAATGCATGTAACATGCTTTGTAAGCCAGTTGAAGTGACAAGCTAGTTATCCCTCAAGATTCAGTTACATGCGGCAGAAATGCAGTTTTCCACCACTACCAATAGCTGTATAGATAGGGCAAAGTCAAAGCCTGCTACTCTTCGAGCAGGAGCAATCAGAGGCATGCCCTAAAGGGGCACAATTATCACTTGGTTGTAGCCCTTTTCTAGGCTCTTTTTACACAGAATGCCAATATGGTGGGGCCATATATTGGCAGAACTTGGCACTACCTGGGCTAATGTCTAGGGTATGTTGTATGATCCCATGACAACTCTCATTTTACAATTGATCTGAGTTAGCATTAAATGTTTAAAAGGAATTTTTTTCCATATGTATTTGGCATAAAAAAGCTAAAACCCAAATCAAGCATGCTGAGAGTATGGTGTTTCTTTATGAGCAGGATAGTAAAACGTCTACATTGTTTATAAATGGGAATAAAATACTGTTCAGGCACAATTACTCATGTGGTTGAGTGGGCTGATTAAACCCAGAGAGAACATCTTGGGAAGAACTGTGGTACCCTTCATTTGTTCTTCACTGAAAATGATAACATCGAACTGTAAAAATTGAGATTGAAAAGCCACTAGTGTGCTGTCTAATTTCAGCTGCAGAAGCTGCTGTGCTCTCTTGGTGACTTGGTGAGGGAATAAGATTATAGGTCACAAGAGCTTCTTTATTTCCCACCTGTAGCTTCTAACAACATTTTATTAAGGATTTTCCCATCTTCTTTCTCTGACCTATAGGGGTTGAAATCCTAACAACAGTTACGGGACCTTGTCCAAAAGGGTATTAACATAGATTAGTGATTCTGAAATGAAATATCATTTTATCAGAGCTCTATTTATAGGTGGATACTAATATTTTACAGTGCTTTAAGACAAACATGATATATCTTTATGTAAATAGAAAAGAGCCCTTAAAGTCACACCAAGCCATTGTTATTTGAAGGTTTAATGTTAATTTGTAAAACAAACATGTTGGAGAGTAGTCCATAAATACCTTCTCGACATGTGGTTGCTTCCTGGTTTGTTTAGATGTGTGCGTGTGCGTGTGTGTGCGTGTGTGTTTAATTGCTCACTCACTGACTAGGTCTCCAAAATAAAAACTAACGAAAGGTGGGAGGAATAATTTCAAGTGCCTATACACTCTTATGGGAGGGTAGAAATTCTTCTTTTGAAGAATTGTTTTTGAGAGGAGATGTATAATTTCTTGTCTGGATAGTTTTGAAGGGTAATGAGATGACATTTGTGGGGCACTTGGAGAACAAGGTAAGGTGCTTTGCACCCAGTACTATTATAGATCTTCACTTAGAGATTTACTTTATCTGAGTGAATGTAAACACAGTAGAACACAAACATCCTGTTCACACTCTGGTAGACTAAACGGTGGAAGCAACACAGGGGCCATTGGAATGGCTGAGGTTTATATATATATTTTTAAATATTGCTTTATGCCAAAACCAATGCTTCTCCCCCCCCCACCCAAGAAACAGAATGTATTTTTTTTAGACATTATCTCATTAATTCTAAATCAGTTTGTTTCCAGATATAGTCAAGTTAGATGATCTCAAGGCTTTTATGGCTCTTGGGTTTAATTTTTAAAATTATTAACTCAAACTTTTACTATTATTAGGCAAATCAATTGCTGTTAGTAAAATAAAAAAAATCAATTTGTTTGGCAGTTAGATGGAGAATTTGAGAACACTTTAAAAATCATGGTGCTTATATGAAACATAAAAAAGAGTCAATCTGGTGTTTTCAGCTACCTTAATGATAAAACAGATTGTCGACACAGATAATTCAATCAATAATGAAGAAATCAGTTGATATGACAGAGTGATTGGAAAGAAAACCATTGAACTCATAAAACTATGGCCTGTTTAAGAACCAATGTCTAATGTGTTATTTATATTGAAGTATTTCTCTACCCTACATTTTCCCTTATGAATGTAGTTATAAGTCTACTAGAAAAACAAACACCCATTCATAGGCTGTTTTTTATTATTAAAACTAAGGGCATGGTGCACGAAATTCACGCACCGGAGGGGGGCTTCCTCAGCTCAGACTGCCCCCTCTCACATATTGGGAGCCCTCAG